>ML414057.1:0-15943 GCA_005239525.1 Nicotiana knightiana | reverse complement strand
TATATATATATATATATATATATATATATATATAATGATAATAAAAATCTTGATATTATTAATGATAAGATTCTTAAATTATATGATAATAAATAATCTTATTTAAAAAGTTATTTTATATGTAAATCGAAACAATTACTTCTATTTTGTTCTAGGTAAATAAAATGTACTGTTAAGTCTATTTTTGAATAAAATCATGTATCTGTATTTAATTTAAATTCTTCTAGATCTATACTTAAACTTTGTGCAAATATTTTTGTAGTTCGAGAGATTAATGTCACGACTCGGAATTCCAACCTCGGGGTCGTGATGACACCTAACATCCACTTGCTAGACAAGCCGACGCAAAATGGTTGATTAGCCAAATTTTAACAGTTTAAACAAGTGTATGGTAAATAACGAGAGATAGGAACTCAATCTAATGCAACACCAGCATGAGTCATGTAATAGTATCTACTCCCAAGGATCCAGAGTCACGAATACATAAGCTACTAAAAGTGCTACAAGCAGAGTCTGAAGTAAATGTAACTGTTTCGAATGAAATAAACAGTAAAAGAGGGAAGAAGAAGGGGACTCCAAAGTCTGCTGACACCAACATATCTACCTCAAGTCTCCGTATGCAATAATCCAAGCTGACGCACCTCTGTAAAGCCCCAGAAAATTTTGCTAAGTAATTTAGGATTTCGGGGTGCCAGGTAGGCTAATTATAATATTTTATTTTCTATAAATATGATGTAAATAAATTAGATATGATAAATAAGTTTATAAGTCATATAATAAGAAATGTGGAGTCCAAGGAGAGGCCTAAGTCTAAGTCAAATTAGAAAATTACATAATAGGCTAACAATTTCAAATGAGTTTGCACAAGTCCACACTTTGAACGAAAATAGCTAAATATATATAAGATTTTATGTGATGAACAACCTATCAAATAAAAGTTCTTCGAGTCTAGTTTCTAACACTTCAAACCATTCGTCATTTGGACATTCCTACACAAAGTTATGATCAAATTACCAAAGGCTGGATTTGCGATCAATTTTGTGATCGCAAAATGACTCCGCGGACAGCATACGCGTCACATAGTAAAGCAGAGTTGGGAAAAATATTATGCTGTCGCATATTAATTTTGTTGTTGCATAATTGATTATGCTATCGATTATGCTATTGCATAATGATTATGCTGCAAGTATGTTGCCCACATATCGATTATGCTATAGCATAATTGCACCACATAATTGATTTCGGGGGTCATTTTTGGAAAATTTCATATCCGAACCTACTTTCGTAAATATGCTTAGGGGCTTCATTTGGAGCTATTTTATACTAAATCTAGAGAGAGTTGAAAGAATCTTAGAGAGAGAAAGAGGGAAGCGAGCCTTCCAATCACGAAATTTTGCTCAAGTCTTCAAGAATCAAGGAAGATAGTCACTAAATTGTCCTGCATCCGGATAAGTCCTATTTCCAGAACTTGTATGCAAGAGGTTAAGGGTTCAAATATGTTGTGGAGATTAGAAATAGGACATGCATGTGGCACTAAGTTGTAGTATGTGATATTAATGAACTAATTTGAGTAGTTCCTGTTAAAATTGGTTGAGGGAAGAAGAAATTTCCATTTTCTGACCTTGTAATAAATATTTCACATGTTAGGTATTTGATACAATTCCTAAGAGAGTTACACCATGGGAAATCTTCCTAATTATTAATCGATTTTCGCTATCTCCTTATAGATTATTATTTCTAGAGGTGTTGGTGTGTTGCAAAGACTTAAGAAAAGCTCAACCAGGTATGTTGGTTAAACTTCATCTCTCGAAATTGAATTCCATAATATTTTCGTAAGTTTAAGTATGATCGGCCCAAATATCTAATTTCGACGTTCCGGGTCATCTCGTATGAACTTATAAACCTGATTATTCGGCATGAGCTCGTGATGAAAGATAAAGGTTTAAATTATGGTTGCTTATTAACTAGTATGTCTTTGAGTCGTATTCTAAATGAAAACTAGTATACCAATTGGGTGAGAAAAACTCGATACGCTCAATACTCCAATTAGTTCCTACTTGTACTTAATGACTTAATAGAATATATCTCGTTGATGATAATCCATAAAGAGTAATTTAAGGATAATTGATGTACTGCTTGTACGTGACTTTGACGTGTGCCTCTATTGTTGGTCCTTTGTGCTTAAAGTCCCATTATTAACGCACTTGAGATATATGATGCCTGCAATGTTCTATATGTTGGAATTTAGTGGTCATCCTTGAAATTAAATGAAGTGAAAGTATTGAATATAAACAAAATGCAGCCATCGTACCTTGAATAATGACACTTGTGAAAGGCCTAGAGAGCCAAGGAAATATTGCTATTGTGAGAGGGTTAAAATAATAATAAAATATTTGGAAAATGTGAAATAGTTTGAGATGAATACATTACTGTATATGTATATGTGTTACCGTTGTGTGCAAATCCATATAACAATATTCTTCTTGGGAGATGTATAGTTACCGAAAAAGCGTAGGTTGAAATAACCTAACCCCGAAACTACACATGCCGGTGTAGGGTACATTATGGAAATTACTCCCCTTAATTGGGATGATACTGGTTTGATTAAATTATTCCCCTTTATTAGGATGAGATTGTTGGTAAATGTGGATACTTCAAACAACACTTCACTGTGGTGAGATGGCTTAGCTGATCGGACCGTGATCGAACGCCATGCCGCACACATGGTGGTAATTCGTGTTGGAAATTGTGATACAAAATGTGATTGTGGCTACACCTTCAAATAAGGTGTCTTAGCCGATCAGGCGGAGATCGGACTCCGTACCAAGAATACGGTGGCATTGTGAACAATGATATTGTGACTTGTGGTATTATCGGTACTAAACATCTCCCTAAACTAAAAATATGTAACACTTCCGTATTTTGAAAAATTAATATGTTTCAATTGCACATTTGGATATAATATATTGTAATTTGTCGTATCTATGGCTTTCCTATTCTTTTATGGTTATTCTATTTTAAAAGATGACTTTTAGCTTTACTTACTAGTAATATTCGATAGTACTAACGTCCCTTTTGCTGGAGGCGCTACATCTTTAATGGATGCAGGTGTTTCCACAGTAGGCGGCAGCGATCAGCGATATCCGTATGTTCCTTCCAGCTAACTTGGTGATCCCCACTTCATTTTGGGCTCCCGTCATTTGGTTATCGTGTACTTTTCATTTGAGGTATAGCCGGAACCTTGTTGCCTACATTTCCATATTTCTCTTTAATTGTACTTAGAAGGTCCGTAGACATGTTGTGGGTGGTGTCTGGTATTTGAAATTGAACTAGAAATATTTGTATTTGGCAAATATGTTTTTCATCATATCTACAAAAATTGTAATATTCTGGATATTATAGTTGAAACTGCTAATGAAAACAAAATGAAAGTTAATGAAATATTTATAAAGTATGATTGATAGAATTTATCTCCCATTTATTCATGAATTAGTTTGCGTAGAATGAAGCCTAACAGGCTTGCTCAGTCGGGTTTACTCGGTTGAGCGACAGTCGCTCCTTGGTTTTGGGGCATGAAAAACTTGGTATCTGAGCATAAGGTTTTAAAGTGTCCTAGGATGTCTCGGAGCCGTGTCTAGTAGAGTCCTTATTATTGGTGTGTTGTCAACCACATCTATAATTAGGAGGCTACTTGGACCTTTAGAAATTTAAACCTTCTTTGATACTCCAGATCGCGCGGTAGAACTCAAGACAGGGAGCCAATTTCCTCGCTATGTCTTAATCTCAAGATGATTAATTCATGACTTTGAAACAGTAAGGAGGGAATGACCCCACCATTGAACCTGAGGTAGATTGCCCAAGAGTTCGTTAGGAGAATGTATCGAGCAATGAAGGGATATGTAGAACTTGTTGCTAATGGGAGTACCCTTGTTCCTATTAATGTCACTGCACCACTAGATCATGTAATATACCAGTATGTTACCAATGTACGTTAGGGATGTGGAGTCGAGGGACATCGAGTAAGTTATTTCCTTGTCAACCTAAAGTCACCAAGTAAGTCACTCCTTAGTACATCCTTTTGAACAACCCAAAATTTTTCTTGTTGTATTTGTACATCCATATTGAAGAATTTCTCATAAACATGGTCTTAATAAGAGGTTGTCACAAAACATTGCATGCACCTACTCCTTGAACGAGACGTATTATTCGTGAATCCACTCTATCATAAATTCTCTTATATACATCCCATTGTGGGATGTAAGTTCTATAATTATGTCCTTGAATTGAGTTATAACTCTAGGATTAATACTTTCCACTTGCTTTTCCAAATTCTCAAGAAGGGACAATACCTGAGGAATCCCTCACAAAAATCATTTTATTTAGATGGACAACATTTGTTCACTTTTGTCTATGCATGCACCGTCGTAAGGTTTACCTATGTGGTGTCAAGTTCCATGTAAAGCATCCCAGTGTTGCGATCATTCTCGAGTCACTCTTCTTCTCACGGGTGTATATGGTTTCTATGATTTGAATAGTCATTCTACTCTCTTGTGAATATCATCATGAAACTTTCTCGCTGTCTAGTAGCATAAGAACATGCCTTAACACCTATCATATGAGTGCATGCCAATCAAAATGGTCGCCATGTGCATAAAGTCTCCCTGAAAATTGAGATCTTCACATCCCCGTCATAGGAAGGTATTGTGTCGCAATCTTAGTATAACTTCTATGACTGCTTGGGACATCCCGTAGTAAGTATCTCACTTTGTTCCTATTATTTTGATTGCCCACGACGTGGTCTTGTATTGCAGTTTGAAGTTAATGTAGTAGAAGCATGTCCAGCACATAAGAAATGTTTATCTTCTCTTTAAACGTCCACAACATGTATTAATTTTTTTCCTCAGTTAGTAATTCATTGAGCTTGTTTCCCAACACTTGTTTGATAACTATGAAAGAATGTGCCCTCCTATGTGTCACTATAACACTTCCTTTCTCAAAAGGACCCTTAATAGGCTCTCCGTCAAGACTAAATGCACCTTTGGGGGATATCCTAGCACAATGCCTACTTCTTATGTTTTCCTATCTTTCATTAGCATCTAGATACATATCGAGTCAAGGTCTATGGAGAACTCATTATGAACATCTGCAAACCTTCCATGATCATTTTATACTATCTCGTTGAGTTCCGATTCCTTTGCGCACTCGGCTTCTAGAATCATTGATTAGGTTATTGTCATGTGTGGGGAGTTTTGCTACCCTTGGCTTTCCACCTCCTTAGGTGGATAGAAGTTTTATTTGTCTTGCCCCCCGGAGCATCATTATAACCATTAAACCCCTCTAACCAATACATGATTTCATCCCCATACTAAGATATCCTATCTATATGGTTTCACTCGTAAAGGGTTGAGATTACATGCTTCCAGGTTTCTGCACATACCATAAGCATACTGATTCAGAAGACAAGTTGTCGTATCTTCAGTTACCTCTATGCTTCATTTGTCTAATAATTGATGTCGTCACAATGGTTAACAATTTCAGCATTGTTAGTAGAAATCTTCGTGACTCCTAGCATATAACCTCATGAAATACTCTGCTCAGCACCTTAATGGATTTCTAAGTAATTCTAGCCCAATCTTGAACTACGTTGTTCCTCATTGAATTAAATCTAGTAGGTACTGAAGGTCCAAACATGTCAAATGGGAAGTATCACCGTGTGGTCACATATATTCGATAGGTAATTTTATGGTCAATTTATAATAGCACATCTTAGAGTAATCGTTGAAGGTCATCAAAGGTTTAGTGTGGGTGTTCGCGTAGAGATTTAGAATTTAGGAGAGTGAACAGGTTATTCTCAATATTTTCCCCTGGAGATGTTATGTGAATTGATAATGAAGGGTACATAAGTGCATTTCCCATTAGTCCCCGCTAGGAGTATGATGTTTTCCCGTAGTTGTTCCCCGTGTATTTTGTGTTTTCATATGTCTATGTCTAAGAAGGTGGTTGGAGATCCTTTGTGTATCATTCCGGTGGAAATTATTGAAGGGATGTTAATAGCTAGTTAGCTTATGCAAGGTATCTAGTTGTCAACCTTGTTAGATATGTTTGGGAGTTGAGATTGTTTCCGGTAATGTGTTATGGAAAAGTATGTAAGTCTAAGAGGCCACCTTTATGATTTAAAGTGTGCAGTCCATGTTAAGGTGTTATTATGATAAGGTAGTGCTTGTAATGATGAGATTAGTGTTAGGGATATGTAAATTATGGTGCTTTGTAGAGTTGTGGATGTGCTATTAGAATGGTTTTGGTGGTTCTCTGGCAGGAGGATAGACCTAGTTACAAAGGAGATGCTGCCGAAATTTCTGAAAACTTTGGAGGTTAGTCAAAATACAGGGACTTGAGGTAGGTTAGAAAGTTGATATGTTATGTTAGGTGATTGGGGTGGACCCTACCTCTCATTCGAGGATGAATGATCCTAAGCGGGGGAGAATGTAAGGTTCCGGAAAATTTTGCTAAGTAATTTAGGATTTCGGGGTGCCAAGTAGGCTAATTATAATATTTTATGTACTATAAATATGATGTAAATGAATTGGATATGATAAATAAGTGTATAAGTCATATAATAAGTAATGTGGGGTCCAAGGAGAGGCCTAAGTCTAAGTCAAATTGGAAAATTACATAATAGGCTAAAATTCTAAATGAGTTCGCACAAGTCCACACTTTGAACGATCATATATAAATATATATATATATATATATATATATATATATATATATATATATATATATATATATATATATATAAGGTATTATGTGATGAATAACATATCAAATGAAGGGGCTTCGAGTTTATTTTCTAAATCTTCAAACCGTTTATCATTTGGACATTCCTACACAAAGTTCTGTTCAAATTACCAAAGGCTGGATTTGCGATCAATTTTGCGATCGCAAAATGACTCCGCAGACCGCATACGCGTCGCATGGGGAAGCAGAGTCGGGCAAAATATTATTATGTCGCATATTGATTATGCTGTCACATAATTGATTTTGTTGTCGTTTATGCTATCGCATAATGATTATGCTGCAAGTATGTTGCCCACTATCGATTATGCTATAGCATAATTGCACCACATAATTGACTTCGGGGGTCATTTTTGGAAATTTTCGTATCAGAACCCACTTTGATAAATAAGCTTTAGGGCTTCATTTGGGAAAATTTTGTACTAAATCTAGAGAGAGATTAGAGCATTTTAGAGAGATAAAGAGGGAACATAGCCTTCCAATCACCAAATCTTGCTCAAGTCTTCAAGAATCAAAGAAGATAGCCACTAGATTATCCTCCGTCCGGGTAAGTCCTATTTCCAGAACTTTCATGCAAGAGGTTAAGGGTTAAAATATGTTGTGGAGAATAGGAATAGGCCATGCATGTGGCACTAAGTTGTAGTATGTGATATTAATGAACTAATTTGGGTAGTTCCTGTTAAAATTGGTTGAGGGAAGAATGAATTTCAATTTTCGGACCTTGTAATCTGTTTCACATCTTAGGTGTTTCATGCAATTCCTAAGAGAGTTACACCATGGGAAATATTTCTTATTATTCATCGATTTTCGCTATCTCCTTGTAGATTATTATTGCTAAAGGTGTTGGTGTATTGTAGAAACTTAAGGAAGCTCAACCAAGTATGTTGGTTAAACTTCATCTCTCAGAATTGAATTCCATATTGTTTCCGTAAGTTTAAGTATGATCGTCCAAAATATCTAATTTCGACGTTCCGAGTCATCTCGTATGAACCTGTAAACTTGATTATTCAGCATCAGCTCGTGACGAAAGATAGAGGTTTAAATTATGGTTGCTTATTAAAATAGTATGTCTTTGAGTCGTATTCTAAATGAAAACTAGTATACCAATTGGGTGATAAAAACTCGATACGCTCAATACTCCAATTCGTCCTACTTGTACTTAATGACTTAATTGAATATGTCTCGTTGATGCTAATCCATAAAGAGTAATTCAAGGATAATTGGTGTACTGCTTGTATATGACTTTGAGTTGTGTCTCTATTGTTGGTACTTTGTGTGTAACGTCTCATATTAACACACTTGAGGTATATGATGTCTGGAATGTTCTATATGTTGGAATTTTATGGTGATCCTTGAAATTAAACGAAGTGAAAATATTGAATACAAACAAAATGCGGCCATCGTGCCTTGAATATTGACACTTGTGAAATGCCTAAAGAGCCAAGGAAATATTGTTATTGTGAGAGGGTGAAAATGCTAATAAAAGATTTGGATAATGTGAAATAGTCTGAGATTAATACATTACTATATATGCATATGTGTTACCTTTGTGTGCAAATCCATATAACAATTCTTCTTGGGATATCGATAGTCACTGAAGAAGGATAGGTTGAAATAACCTAACCCTGAAACTACACTTGCCGGTGTAGGGTGCATTATGGAAATTATTCCCCTTAACTGGGATGAGACTGGTGTCATGAAATTATTCCCATTTATTGGGATAAGATTGTTGGTAAATGTGGCGATTGTGGTTACACCTTCAAATAAGGTGGCTTAGCCGATCGGGCCGAGATCGTACTCCGTACCAAGAGTACGGTGGCATTGTGAACAATGAAATCGTGACTTGTGGTATTATCGGTATTAAAGATCTCCCTAAGCTAAAAATATGTAACACTTCCGTATTTTGAAAAATTAATATGTTTCAATTGCACATTTGGATATAATTGATTGTAATTTGTTTTTTCTATGGCTTTCCTATTCTTGTATGGTTATTCTATTTTGAAAGATGACTTTTAGCTTTACATACTAGTACTATTCGACAGTACCAACGTCCCTTTTGCGGGGGCGCTGCATCTTTAATGGATGCAGGTGTTTCCCAGTAGGCGGTAGCGATCAGCGATGGCGGTATGTTCTTTCCGGATAACTTGGTGATCCCCACTTCATTTCGAACTTTCGTCATTTGGTTATCTTGTACTTTTCATTCGAGGTATAGCCAGAGCCTTGTTGCCGAAATTTCCATATTCCTCTTGAATTGTACTTAGATGCTCCTTAGACAGGTTATGGGTCGTGTGTGATATTGGAAATTGAAGTAGAAATATTGGTATTTGGCAAATATATTTTTCATCATGTCTACAAAAATTGTAATATTCTGGATATTATGGTTGAAACTGCTAATGCAAATAAAATGGAAGTTAATGAAAGATTTATAAAGTATGATTGATAGAATTTATCTCCTATTTATTCATGAATTAGTTTGGATAGAATGAAACCTAACAGGCTTGCTCAGTCGGATTTACTCGGTTGAGAACCGGTCGTGCTCCTTGGTTTTGGGGCGTTACAACCTTACTCACCACTAGGACCAATACCAAAATCTGCGCAAGAAGTGCAGAAATTTAGTAAGAGTACAACCGATCCAATGTACTCTGTTAGTATTGAGCCTAACTTCAACGAGGTAGTGACGAGGCAATGACCGGACACTCACGTAATTAAACTTGTACAAACATACATATGTACAAAATAGTAACAAAATAGAGATTTGACATGTACAATTGGGAGGGGACATGCGAAAGAGGAAAGAAAACGATAACCTCGACATGTATGACAACACAAGATAGCCAAATAAATCACCAACCAATGAGAAAAAATAAATATATGGTATAAAGATGGCACAACATCAGTTTTCGTGCTTTTACTCTCATCCTTACCATGAAATGATGCCATAAGTAAAAATGAAATGGCACGGCATCACCTTCGTGCTTTTACTCTCGATTTGCCCATGTATCAATGAATTGTATGAATAATGGCACGACATCACCCTTTGTGCTTTTACTCTCGATCTCACCATGTAACAATGAATAAATTATATAGATGGCACGAAATCATCCTTCGTGCTTTAATTCTCTTCCTTACCATGTATTAATCAGTAAATGAGATAATGAAATGGCACGACATAACCCTTCATGATTTAACACTCTCCCTTACCATGTAATAATGAATATAAAAATTCGGGAGACAAATAATATGGAGAATGTGCTTTACGTCAATTATGATTCCAAGATACCAGACCTCAACTTCCAAAATACTAAACCGTTACTAATTAATCAATAATTACGAAAGGAATGATCAAATAAGCAACAATCTAATCTAAGCATGGATATCATAATTAAAAAGGCAACAAATCACAAGAAAACAAGTACCACCCGCATGCTTTATTCCAACAACAACTCATAAATGCTCGTCACCTCACATATATGCTGAGCTCATACGTTAATCACGTAGAGAATTGGCAAACAAGTCCTAATCCCTTAAGTCAAGGTTAACCACGACATTTACCTTGCTCCACAATCAAATCAAAGTTCAAAAAGGGCCTTTCCTCTAAAATCCACCTCCAAACCAATCAAATCTAACCAAATATCGTTCAAACAATTCAAAATAAGCTTTAGAAACTATCCATGAGTGAAAGAGGCTCAATTTAGAGCATTACTGAACAAGTCAACCCCGGGCTCGCTTGGCCAAAATTGAAATTCGGACCAAAACCCGAATACCAATTCACCCCGAGCCCGGTTATGTAATTAGTTTCGAAATGCTACCTCAATCCGAGTTCTAAATTCCAAATTTACAAAAATCCCTTATTCGACCCAAACCCCTAATTTCTACCATGAAAATCCTCGATTTTATGTTGAAAATTTATGAAATATAATGGTTAATTGAAAATAAATAGATTAAAGTCACTTACCAATGATTTTAGGAAGAAAATCTCTTGAAAAAATCGCCTCTAGGGTGTTTAGGGTTGAGAGTTTGAAAGAAATGAGCTAATTTCCCATCTTTTACTATCACAACCCCAATTTCCCTCCATAGGATGCCGTGACCGCACCTAGTCTTAGATATAATCATAATGACAAAGGAAATGAAAAAAATAAAGAATCTACGGAACTTTTACAACACGGAATCAAGGAAGTTAATACTACACGAAAGGAAAACAAGGATTTTATATGTTAAGGAAACAACAGCCAAAGCAAATACAGCAAATAGAGAAACATTAACATGGGACCCTACCGAGGTATTGCATCGTAGTCCCAAATCATAAAAGTAAATCACAATATTTTCTCATAACTGCAGGAGACTTAACATTTAGTTTTGAAAATCATTTTCTCGAAATGGCACCCTGCATTTTAGCCCACCTTATCACACCACACGGATTCTAGTAGTTCCCCTACTAGCCACGCGTATCAAGCTCACCTTATCTCACTGCATGCGTTTCAACACCCATACCTTATACCACCGCATAAGTATCAATAGTAACAACGGTACAGCAGAAACCTCGTGCAAATAGTAACAACAACACGGCAAAAATCTCGTGCATACAACCAAATAATCCTCTCAATAATATCATGAATGCCAAAAACATAACAACTCAATACAATGATATTTTAAAACTTACACTTTGCTTCAATAGAAACCACGACCTTTGCAACTCAACACCAAACTCAATAGCAAGATATTTCAAGGATAGAAAATTTCAAGTAAAGAATCCTACAGTTAAATAATGAAAACAGAATTAAGAAAGCAAGTAATTAAACTAAACATGTAGTACAAGTTACAAATAAGAGATAAGACAAGTAGACATGTGAAATTAGACTAAGCATGGTTGCTATAACATGCTAAAGTAACTCAATTAAAGTATGAAAAAGAAACTACATAGCTAAAACCGAAATTTCAACATTTAGTCTGCGCACGCACTCGTCACCTTGCGTACACAGCCTTCACATAGCACAAATTATCACAACAATACCAAATCCTAAGGGAAATTTCCTCCGCACAAGGTTAGACAAGTCACTTACCTCAAACCATACTAAATCAATCAACTAGAAGGTCGTTCCCTCGATTTTCCAACTCTGAACAACCCAAATTTAGCCAAAACAATTCCATACTATAAATATAACTGTAAATAATGAAATTATGATTTTAGGAAGGAATTGAAAAATTGCTCCAAAAAATACCCCGGGCTCGCATATCGGAACACGACCAAAATTATAAAATTCGAACACCCATTCGATATCAAGTCAAACCATAATCCAAATCCGACTTCGCCTTTCAAAACTCAAGAATTTAGTCTAAGGACTTCTACAACTTTTCCCCTAATTTTAAACTCCAAAACACTAATTAAAATATGTAATTAAAAGTAAATTCATGGGAATTAATCAAAAACGTGTAAAGAATCCTTACCCCAAAAATTCCTCTGAAAATCCCTCAAAGTTTCGCCTCAAACAGAGCTCTCAAAATCACAAAAATGAAAATGAAGCAAAAACCTAAAAAACATCCCCTTTTCTGCCCAGTTTTGTCGCACCTGCGACCACACTGCCGCATCTGCAGCTCTGGACTTGAAAAAAAAACATCACTGGCACAGACTTCACTTAAGCCAAAAGAATCCGCTTCTGCGGAAAAAGGCACGCATCTGCACATGCGCACCTGCGGTTCCCGCGTCGCATATGTGCTTATGGACGCACCCATGATCCTCTACATCACACAAGCGAAGCCACTTTTGCGGAACCATTTTCGCACCTGCGAGCCCAGACCTGACCTGCCTTCTCCGCTTCTGTGTCCCCCACATGCACACGCGTGTCCGTACGTGCCGACATTTCCACCATAGGTGTGATGACATCAGAAGATGGAAATTTTTAGAAATCGCACAAGTCAAAAAATGATCTGATATCGATCTGAATCACATCCGGGGCCTTCGGGACCCTAACTAAATATACCAACGAGTTCTAAAATACCTAACGGACCAACTCGAGGAAAAAAAACCACATCAAACAACAAGAATTCAACTAATCACACCCCAAATTCAAGCATATGAACTATAAACTTCCCGATTCTGAAACCAACACCGATTCATACCAATACCACTCTGATTGACACCAAATTTTTCACACAAGTAATAATTGACATTATGAACCTATTCCAACTCTCGAATCGTAATCCAACCCCTAAATCAAAAAGTCCACTCACCATCAAATTTTAAAAAATCCTCCAACATTCCAACATCGCCAATGTACGGCAAAACCGGCATATGGACCTCCAGATCAACATCCAGACACGATCCTAACACCAAAATAACCGGTATAGAGCTATTGAAACCATCAAAACATCATTTAAGAGTCTTCTTCACACAAGTCAACCTACGGTCAACTCCTACAACTTAAACTTCCTACTTAGAGATTATGTGTCCTATTTCACTCCAAAGCCTAAACCAGACACCCCGGTGAGTGACATAACCACAATATAAAATAGAGAAGCATAAATTAGGGGATCGAGGCTAAAATAATTGAAATGATCGGATGGTTCGTTACATATATCTAGCTGTTGTTTTTGCAATTGAGACACATATATCGCAACTGCGATGACCGCAAAAGCGATCAACCCTTCGCAAATGCGAAAAATCCAATGAGCCTAATGTCGTCGCAAATACAAAAAATTTACTACAAATGAGAACAAAGGTAGTCCGCATATGCGAACCATACTTCGCAAATGCGAAGAAGCACCAAGTCAGTCAGTGGTCGCTATTGCGACCAAAACCTTCACAATTACGAAGATACAGATTCCGCAAATGTGAAGAATTTCTTGCAACTCTCCACAACCCATCCCATGCTCGCAAATGCGACTCATTGTTTGCAATTGTGAGGATCATATTTGCGAAGCAAACCTGGAAAATGCGAGATCTGCAGGTGACGCCAAAAGTAAAGAAGCATCAACTATTTCTCTAATTCAAAAACCACTTCATAGCCTATTAGAAACTCACCCGAGACCCTCGGGCTCCAACCCAAACATGCACACAAGTCCAAAAACACCATACGAACTCGTTGTTCAAAACACCAAAATAACACCTAGAAATATGAATCAGACACCTAAATGAATGAAGTTTTAAATTAAACTTAAGAACATTCAATATTTCATCGGGACGTCTAAATCATGTCAAATGAAATCCATTTTGCAAGTCATGAATACTGATGCATCTCTATGACAGGCCGGTAAAATACCTGTGATGATTGAGTCGGATGCAAATTCCTCCGTCCTAGCTGGAAGAGCATAATATCTGGCCTAGCCTCCCCCTCTAGGGAGATTTCTACCTACTCGACCTCCATCTCTAGCCGGCTGTGCAGGTGGAGTGGCAACTGGTGCGGCGACCATTGACTAAGAAACCTGAGGACCCGGTGGAATACGTGGAGCTTGAGTAGTCGGTGGAGGTGTACACCTCCTGAGTCAGGCGCAATCCCTCACCATATGACAAGTGTCACCACACTCAAAACAAGCTCTCAGGAGGACTAGACAATGGTTGTGCATAATAGGGAGCCTGAGGTCCAGGAATGGCCGGAATACCATTGGAGGATGGAAGTGCTGAATGAAAAGGGCGATTCACATATTCCCTACCATGACGAGCTGCAATTGGGGCACATGTACCACATTATGTGCTAATATCTCGAGGCCTCTTGGCCTTCCTCGTCTCTCTCTCTCCCGATTAAACATACCCTTCAATCTCCTTGAAATTCCCATTACCTGATGGTATGTGATGTCCATCTCCAACTCTCGGGCCATGCTAACTTTGATACCGGGGTTGAGCCCTTCGATAAATTGACAGACTCTCTCTCTAACACTAGCAACCAAGGTTGGTGCATGCCTAGCCAAATCACTGAACCGGGCTTCATACTCCGACACGATCATTCACATACGCATAACTATTCAAACTCTGCACGCCATACATTTCTCAGACTCTAGAGGAAAAACTCACTCAACAACATATCTGAGAATTGAGTACAAGTGGGTGAAGCTGCCTCGGGCGGACTACCTAACTCATATGCTCGCCACTACTGATAAGTCGCTCCCTTAAGCTGGAACATAATGAAAGCAACCCCATTATACTCCACAATACCCATAGTAGAGAGGATACAGTGGCACTTGATGCGTGGCTAGAATTCATGATTTTAAGCATTATATACCTTGCATTTTATGTGCTTTAATGATAAAATACACGTCGTATGTGCCTAATGGGGTTTATTTTTTTTGTAGGTGAATTGGAAATGGAAACTGGGCTAAACGGATGCAAGTACGTCGAAAAATACGCGAAAGGGGACACCCAGGCGATAGCCGGGCGGCANGAAACGCCAGGGTCCCCAGTCGGCCAGAAACCGAGTTTTGACGGGTTTTAAGTGTTTCCAAGTTGGAATAGAAGTCTTTTACACGTTTAGGGTTCATCCTAAACATATAAATAGATCCAAAAACATCACATTGAGGGGCTTATGCAGAGCGGAGGCAGGAATTCGACGGAGGATTGATCATTGAAGAGGATTCTACTTATTTTTTCTTCTCTTCTCTTCTTTTAGTTTTATAGTTTATTAGTTCTAGAGTCTTGGGTGTTACATGAACGTTGTAGTTGAAGCTTGAATTATTCTTATTTTTTATCTTAATTGGTTTGTTTATTCAATCTTGTGCTTAAGTAATTAATTGCTTGATCATCAATTGACTACTATCTACGAATCTAGGGTTGAACTCGGGAGAGGGAATTCTAGATTGCATATAAGATTGGGTAGAGCAAGATCTTAACCCTTCAGGGGAGCGGATTTGCGGTTAGGATAGGAATATACCTAATTGCCTTGCTTGNAAATATTTGTTTGAGTTTAGTTTAGTTGATAGTTAATCACAAGTCCCTGTGGGTACGATATCTGGACTTAAAATCCTATATTACTTGTCGACCACGTACACTTGCGTGTGCATTGGGAAATCAACCAACAAGTTTTTGGCGCCGTTGCCGGGGACTTAGAAATTAACTATTCTACTAGATTGACTCTTTATTGTTGTCTACTTAATGTTATTTTTTTTTTTTTATATTTTATTTATATTTTAATTTTACTTGATTATCTTTCTTGACATGGCA
>ML414053.1:5074-38899 GCA_005239525.1 Nicotiana knightiana | reverse complement strand
GGGTCTTAGCCCATTGTAAATCATCCCAAAATTCAATAAGAATTCCCTCTCTCTCTTTCTCTGAAATATTGTTCTTCTTCTTTTATTGTTTCATAACACTTTACGCTTTATTTCATATTATTGTTGTCTTTTAGAATACTTGGATTGCTTCTTTCAACTATTATTACTTTTAAAGAAAAAGTTATTGACGAGTTGCTAGACCTTTACTCAAAGTTTTGTTCTTTTACGCTTTATTTCATATTATTGTTGTCTTTTAGAATACTTGATTGCTTCTTTCAACTATTATTACTTTTAAAGAAAAAGTGATACGGTTACCAAAGGATAAGTTGCAGAAATTGTGAATTTGCTCGTTAAATGGGTTATGTTTGGGCTGTGTCACAAATTTAGGGGTGGCAAATAGGTGAGTTGGACTGAATTTGGGCGGGTCAAGATAGTTGAGTCAATAAATGAGTCATTGCTCAACTCAATCCATAGTATACTTGGGCTAAGATGGGCTAAATAATGGGTCTATCTCAACCTGTCTAACTTGACCCATATTTTAGAATCATGGGGAGATGTGTACAAATAACCACTAATAGAAGTTGTCTTTATTTTAAAGTCAGTGTTTTAAAGTTATTTATTCTTTAGTTATTAGTTTAATGAACTTTTACCTACCCATGTTTTAGAATCATGGGAAAATGTGTACAAATAGCTATTAATAGAAGCTGTCTTTATTTTAAAGCCAGTATTTTAAATGTATTTATTCTTTAGCCATTAGTTTAATGAACTTTTACCTGACTGGACCCTTCTGCTATAACTTATACCTAAGCTTTTATTAACGATCAGCACAATTAACTTCAGCAGCAGCAATAGTATTCAACTTACTTGACTGTGATCGTGAACTTGCAGTCCTTAACTTCAAAGAAGGAAAAAGAACATAAAAATTTTGAACAAGCAATCCTTAACTTCAAGTTTCAAGTTAAAAAGTTAAGAAAAAGCAGTCCTTAACTTTAAGTTTCAAGTTTAAAAGTTAAGCACAATAGGTCATGAACTTCAACTTTCAAGTTTAATGGTTAAGGACACTTGGTCCTTAACTTCAAGTTTCAAGTTCAAAAGTTAAAGACAAGCAGTCCTTAACTTCATGTTTCAAGTTCAAAAGTTAAGGACAAATAGTCCTTAACTTTAAGTTTCAAGTTTAAAAGTTAAGGACAATAGGTCCTGAACTTCAACTTTCAAGTTTAAAAGTTAAGGACAAGCAGTCCTTAACTTCAAGTTTCAAGTTCAAAAGTTAAGGACAATAGGTCCTTAACTTATAGTTTTCAGTCCTTAACTTAAAAGTTCAAGTTCCATAACTTATAGTTTTCAGTCCTTAACTTTGAGATCAAAATCCAAAAGTAAAAAACACTTCGTCCTTAACTTTTATGAACATATTTAACTAAAAATTCATAAACACAATTAGCTTATGAATTCAAACGTTTCAAGTTCAAAAGTAAAGGAGAAGCAGTCTTTAACTTCAAGTTTCAAGTTCAAAAGTTAAAGGACAAGCAGTCCTTAACTTCATGTTTCAAGTTAAAAAGTTACGGACAATAGGTCCTTAACTTATAGTTTTCAGTCCTTAACTTAGACGTTCAAGTTAAAAAGTTAAGGACAATAGATCCTTAACTTATAGTTTTCAATCCTTAACTTAAAAGTTCAAGTTAAAAAGTTAAGGACAATAGGTCCTTAACTTATAGTTTTCAGTCCTTAACTTAAAAGTTCAAGTTAAAAAATTAAGGACAATAGGTCCTTAACTTAAAAGTTCAAGTTAAAAAATTAAGGACAATAGGTCCTTAACTTATAGTTTTCAGTCCTTAACTTTTATGAACACATTTAACTAAAAATTCATAAACACAATTAGTTTATGAATTCGAACGACTATTTTCATGAAATATCCTTACATAATCAAATATATTGATTGAACCACAAACAAAAAAACTACTGAATTGTTTATCACAAGAATTCGATCCTTATTCAACACTAAAATTAACTTATAATCGTTATTTTGAGCACCCAATTAATTTTGAATACCCAAAATTTTAGAGAAGAAACGAGAGCTTAAGTGATGGAGAGAAGAGAGAGTTTTGAGATTTTGATAATGAAAAAGGGTTGAAAAGAAAAGAGATGAAAAAAGGGTAAAAACGCCTATTCATATTAATTATAACAAAGTAATGGCTATATATGCTCAGCATTAAAATTGCTGGCCAAATACTAAATAGCATCTTAAAAATTGACCACCTCACGCCATTTCCTCAGAATCATGTTCATCTTGCATAAACAAAACCTTATACCTTTTATACACTTATACATGTTCCCTACTTTCTTAGCTTCTTCATAATCTATGAATTGCTATATATCTAATTTTAATTTTTAAATAAAAAACACATATGGACTAATCTTGTATTCAACTATTTATGAGCTTTTATAGCTTTCTAAAACTAAATAAATAATAAAGTTTATAAGAAAGAAGAAAATAAGCAAATAAAATAGCTGTTGAAAAAAAAAAGACAATGTATCAAAAATCTTTTGAAGAAATTTTTTGTACAAGATAAAAGTTTGGCTAATTGAACTTTTTTTTCCTGATGGTGGAATTGTTGCATAAACAATTCATTTAGAAAAGAGCCTTCCAGCCACATAAAATTTTTAGAAAACTTTGTTTATTAAATCTTTTAGAGAAAAACAACCCAGACAATTTCTGTACAAACTTTGATTTATAACTATTTATGTAGTTATTTGTTCTTTACAATGTAACACAAGTAGACCTACTCCCCACTTAAGAAATACTCCCTCCTTTCTAGAAAAAAAAATACTATTAGTTTTTTGAGAATCAAAATATATTTTCTTAAATAA
The DNA here is from genome assembly GCA_005239525.1 of Nicotiana knightiana. Taxonomy (NCBI): domain Eukaryota; kingdom Viridiplantae; phylum Streptophyta; class Magnoliopsida; order Solanales; family Solanaceae; genus Nicotiana; species Nicotiana knightiana. The sequence continues at coordinate 36,034 of ML414053.1, read as the reverse complement.
CAAATTAGTATTTAAAATTTGTAAGTTAAAAAATATCTTTTATGTTATTTCTAAATAAGTAAATTTCACCGCAACTCAGTTACAAAATTATTCATATTTATATTAAAACTTAAATACCTTGATTCTCATTTTTAAACTAGATATAGAAACTAATAATGGGGCAACTAAGTAAATTTCTAGACAAGCCTTCAATTGGGTTGAGATCCCTTTGTTTTGGATGAGTTTCATGGATTGTATTTGGGCTACTTCATGAGTCAGAATGAGCTATAAAAATGATGGGTTAACTTGAGTTCAGCCTATAATAGACCCATGAACTAAAATATTTGTAGTCCAATTATTTAATCTCTAGACGTGTTAGGCGAATTAAATAGGTTTGTGTTGAAATTGCCACCCCTAATTACGGTCAACTTAGGCTAGTGGCTTCATGGAAGGTCAACTTGGGCATTACTCATCTTAGCCCATCAATAAAATAGTTGTTGTTGAAGAGAAAAACTGTTGTTGAGAGCATCTCATCTGGAAGACAAATGAGCTCTTTCACATCATTGATGTTTAACCAAAAAAGTATGCGGCCTTTTTGTTAAGCTAATTAAACAAGAGGATAGAGGGAAAATTCTAGTTAAGGATAATTAGTTCTAGATCTGAGATGAGTAATATGAATAGAAAATTTTAGTTATGTATAAATGCTAGCAGTGATTATGGCTAGTTTTAATAGTATGAAAAAAAACTATGCATTAAGTAACATTAAATGGCACTAAAATGTAGATAAAGGAAAAGATTGGCGGACCCTCTTTCATTTGACAAAGATGAATAATAGACAAATACAAGAATCTTAGGACCATTTTCGGATCTGATAGAGGGTATGGGATAGCAGATAATCTCCTCTCTTTAGAGATATGTTTGTATATTTTCTAGAGATAGAGTTCTGCCCCCTCCCCCCTCCCTTTTTTAGAGAAGTCATCCCTCCCCTTTATAATATAAAGAGATATCCCTAGAAAAGTACAATTAGAGGGAATATTCAGTAGAATATTCCTTTTGAAGATTCCAAAGCAAAACTAGTTGTCACATCTATCTGTACTACTCGACCTCGACATTATTGATGATCACTGCTCGACGTCGGCCTTATTGATCACTGTTCGACCTCGGCCTTATTGATAACTGCTCGACCTCAGCCTTATTGATCACTGTTCGACCTCGGTGTTATTGATCACTCCTCGACCTCGGCCAGACAACTCAATTCGATTCGCAGGTTACTCATGACATTTGTCTCCGCATGCTGAATTTCTCTGATTAAATTTTGACTCATACAGCTAGTCCCTCCACTTATCGAGGTCGTCTTTTGGCTGAGCTTGGTGAGCATACTTCATTAATCGTAGTTCAAGAATTCGGATGGGGAGGTCGAATAGTGAGGAACGCGGCTGAGGGTGCCGATCTTCGGGTCCAAGTGGTATCCCTGCGGGCTAAATTTGAGTAGAGTTTGACCAGGGCCAATGGCTCGAGTGATGAGTTGATCGAGAAGACGGTAGAGTTGGAGAAGGCCAACGAGGCCAGGATGGCATCTTTGGCAAGAAGGGCGACATCGCAGGAGTTCATCCGCGTCCTCAGATCGGGACGGGCGGTTCGGCCCTTGTAAGATGCTTTATCAAGTACCCCCTTTGATTTGGAAATCTACCTTTGTTGCTTATTTCTGATTCTATTTTCGAGCGAGGTCGAATGTTAATTCGGGCGAGGAGACCGAATGTAGTTTCGGGCAAGGAGGCCGAATGTCGATTTGGGCGAGGAGGTCGAATGTCGATTCGGGCAAGGATGCCAAATGTTTATTCGGGCGAGGAAGTCGAATGTTGATACGGGCGAGGAGGCCGAATGTTAATTCGGGCGAGGAAGCTGAATGTTGATTCGGGCGAGGAGGCCGAATGTCAATTCGGGCGAGGAGGCCGAGTGTAACTTGTGTAATTGATGCAACTTCGCTTTGGCGTAAATGCAGGTGAGCTTCATGCACTTATGCTTTGCTTACACATATCGGAGGAATTCACATGTTTTTCGGGTTGGCAATCCAGTCCCGGTCTATATTGGTCTCTTGGTGCCTTTGGATTTTTTTTATACATGATGGCAATCGTTCCATGTTCGCGTATCTGGTACAACACTTGAGGGCAATGAATGATTAAGCTCAATCAAAGACTCCAAGAATTCGTCAGACAAGGAATACTACAGGGAGAACTAGATGAGCCACCAATTTCTCATTACTAAAAAATATCACGAAAGGAAGCGCAATAATCAAGTATTTTTTTTTATAACATAAAAAATGGTCAGAATCAAACAGTTAGCCTGACTTACAGAGGGGGAAGGCATGCCATCTTTCAAGAAGACCATATTAACAGAAATAACCTCGCATTCGGCTTTCAGTCCCGCCTTAACTAAATCGAACTGCGCAACCCTGAATCTCCTTATAGTTTCGATGCTTTTAAGTAGATTCTCCATGGCAGAATTATCATATAGCTTAGCCCCGTGACCAGGAGCACCTACAGGCCGCCAGAGGGACCTCTACCAACATTCATCTTCACGAAGACATCGAAATCGACAAACTTTCTGGCACCATCGTCTCCACTGATTTCCTCGTCGGGGATGAAGGAGAGGTAGACAGTGCACGTTGGTTGGAAGCCAGAAGCCTTGAGCTTGCCTATAAATTTCTCAAATTTGCATTTGTAATGAAAGGATGACGCTACAATGAGCAGAAAGTGGAACTAGAATTGAATTTAAATCTTGAGGAAATTAAAATTTTAACTAGAAAATCCCCACATACGACGCCAAATTGTTTAACCAAAAAAGTATATATGGGACCTTTTTGTTAAGCTAATTAAACTAGAAGATAGAGAGTAAATCCTAGTTAAGGATAATTAATTCTAGATCTGAGATAAGTAACATGAATAGAAAAATTTAGTTGAGTATAAATTCTGGCAGTGATTATGGCCAAATTTAATAGTATGAAAAAAAACTATATATTAAGTTACATTAAATGGCAATAAAATGTAGATAAAGGAAAAGATTCACTCAATCTTAAGTGAAGCGGAACCTCTTTCATTTGACAAAGATGAATGATAAACAAATACAACAATTTTAGGAGTCTTTTCGAATCTGATGAAGGGCATGGGATAACACATAATCTCCTCTCTTTAGAGATATGTTTGTATATTTTCTAGAGATAAAGCTGTGCCCCCTTTCTAGAGAAGTCCTCCCTCCCCTTTATAATATAAAGGGATATCCCTGGAAAAGTACAATTAGAGGGAATATTCTACTGAATATTCCTTTTGAAGATTTCAAAGCAAAACTAGCGGTCATATTTATCTGTACTGTTCGATCTCGGCCTTGCTAATGATCACTGCTCGACTTCGGCCTTATTGATCACTGTTCGACCTCGACCTTATTGACATTGCTCGACCTCGGCCAGACAGCTCAATTCGATTCGCAGGTTACTCATGACAGTTGTCTCCGCATGCCGAATTTCTCTGATTAGATTTTGACAATTTACAATAAGCTTTACAAGAGATGTCAAGTTGCTGAACATGAAGTTCAACAATGACATTTCACTGTCAACTCCTTCAATGCTTAAGTTACGTAGGACTTCAAATTGATCTGGAGTACTTTTTAATAATGGACAGTTTCTAATGCTCAACTCCACAAGCGCAGGAAACATTCTGACTACAACTCTATCTTGACCACCATTTCTTGTTGGTATCAATTCCACTCAGTGAGGCTACGCATATCCTCCAATACTAGCTATTTAAGTGATGGGAACACTAGTATATTGGCGGTGTTGCAGCTCGACCCATTATTGTTAACCTCAACACCATAAAGTGTAGGCCAATGCATTCCAACTCATCAAATGCTAGATGCCGCAGGAGTTTTAATTGGCCAAGTGATGGAATTTCTATGCACTTTCTGCAACCACTTAATTTCAACTTGACCAAATATGGTAGAAATTCTTCATTGAACCATGAAGGAAATCTACTCCCCAAGTAGCTGCTCACTTCAAAGGTTTTCAAGTTAGGATGCGGTTGAAGATCATCCAAAACATACTCATCATTAGATTTTTCCCAGGGAAGTGTTTAGATCATTAATCCAGCAACTGGCGTGAAGCAGCTCACGCTCAGTATGTGAGTGAGCGCAGTAACTAAAAGAAAGTGTTTTTGCATATGTTCTTGGTGTATGTTCATTTAGGATAGGGTTTGATTTTCTTGGAATTAAGGATAAGTTCATCTGCTATATTTATCATCATATATATGTCTCTACTTAAAAAATATTGTAGGTTTGATGATCAAAGTCAATAAAAGGAATGACTAATGTTTACCTCGAAATACGGGTAACAATTAAACTTGTAATGTGATTTTAAGGATACGTGATCTGATTCAATACCAATTGATAAATGACAGATTAAATAAATGACTTGAACAGTAAAGATAAATCAAACCGGTGTTGCAGTGATATATCGACCTCGATTATGAATAAGCTCCAGATCAGATATTGAAAACAATGAGAATAATAGAAAAAATGTAAGCAAGTAAAGAGCACCGTATTATTATTTCTCAGTAAGTGTATGTGATGTTACAAATGAACACGGTTCCTCTTTATATAGTAGATGAATCCTAAATAAGGTACAACTCTAAATTTGGAAATAAAATCCATGATTGATATCAATAACCATTAGTGATTTCGTCACTCCCGAGATTCCTACCGAGATCTATGTTCGATCACTGATATCTCGTTGTTCCGTTGCTCGATATTGGTCATGCTCGATCTCAACCCTTCGGTCTTCGTATCTTCGAGCTCGATCTCGCTTCATTATGAGCTTAATCTCGAGGCAGTCCCTCGAGCCCATAAAAATCGGACATACTCGATTTTAGCCGTATATAAATAGTCCTCGCATTTCTTAGAATGAAATGATAAGAAACGATTTGAGCCTCGATTGCTTTATACCTCGATCATGATGTCGTCTTCATGATGTAAGCAATGGATGTGACTGGAACGTCCCGTCGGTTTAGTTCCCCAAATCATCAATGCATGTCAGACATCGGTCGGCCACTAGTGCCACCGAACCGTTGCCTCGAGCCTATAAATATCACCTCCTTCATTCATTCAAACTTTACTTTTACTTTGGTTAAAAGTCTCGACTTTCCACCCTTCTCATCTTCCTTTTATTTCCGCCTGTTACGCCGTCGTTGTTCCTATCGGAGCCACATATTTTTAAACCTATCTTCCACATTCTTTGCATACACAAATGACAAAAACCTCCAAAATCGTGCCGCAGAAAGAAAAGACTTCATCTTCCTCTTCCCGGTCGTCCAGTCGGTGATAAGACACCAGTAGAACCGGCCCCCCATGAGTATGTTCCGGGCCCATGCGTTCTAAAATCTGACTTCAAAGTAGAGAACCCCTCATCAGTACCGGTCCGATGTGAACATGTGTCGATGTACAAATGTTCGATTACAAAGAGCCACATCGAGGCCATGAAGAAGGACTGCAAATGAGGTTATGAGGTAGTGGTGTTCATTCCTAACACTGAAGTGAGCATCACCACACACGTGAAGGGGTTCTTAAGTGTTTACACTTACCCTTTCACACTGGGTCTCGTCTACCCCGTGATTTTTGACTTCTGCAGAAGGTACGAAGTCACCCTCGGTCAGATCCATCCTTCAGTATGGCACATAGTAATCATGTTGCGGTTTCTCCAAAGAGGCCAGGGGGTTGGAGTTCACTCTGAACCACCTCATATGGTTGTATCATCCTCGACTCTATCGAGGGATGATTAAGCTTCAATGTCAGACAACAAAGACCTTATTCTCGAGCATCGACGATGATAAGGATCGAGGTTGGATGAGCCGATTCATACGGGTGAGGACCTGTGATATAATACCGGAGGAGAAGATGTCGTTCCTTGAGGAATTGAACCTTGATAGTAAGTAAATCTTCGTATCTCAATTTTTATGTTTCTTTAACTTTGCCTAATATTTCCCTTTGGCATGCAGCCGTCTTTTGGATGCCTCAAGCGGTGCCCGATCTCGAAGATTAGGTCCGAAAGCTAGCCCCTACTTCTACTCGTCCGAACGAGCATGGCGGGATTTGGCAAAGGGCAGGTGGGAGTCCAAGAACCATGGTAAGGATCTCTTCCTATGTATTCTGAAGTAACTTCATGCTTTGTTCATTACTAATCTTCCTTTATGCAGGTCTGACCAAAGATGCCATTTTGAGGCCTTCAAGTGAAGGAGGAGAAACCAAGTCCCTGGCTCCGAAGTCGGAAAAGGATAAGAAGAGAAAGGATGCCTCGCAGTCCAAGGTCCCCAAACCCAAACCTCGAAAGGTGAGGAAAAAAACGGTCGATCTCTCAGAGAACACGGTCCAAAAACTAAGAGAAGAAGAAGAAGAAGAAGAAGAAGAAGAAGAAGAAGAAGAAGAAGAAGAAGAAGAAGAAGAAGAAGAAGAAGAAGAAGAAGAAGAAGAAGAAGAAGAAGAAGAAGAAGAAGAAGAAGACACTTTGGCGTTGAAGGTCCGCCCCAGGAAGGCCATCTAAATCACCACTCCTTCCGAGTTGCCACCTGCTGCAACTAAGCCTCAGATCAAGGAGGCTTTGAAGAAATATCCGGGTATGAATCCCGAATCTCCAGAGGTCGAGATTGTTTCTCGATAAACAACTTCTACACCGGGCGGGGCCGGTTCTGAAACAAAAAAAATCAGACAGAGCGCTCTGAGAGCGACTCGCTCGAGGCCATGACAATAGGTCAACTGCCTTCGCTGTCAGTCTTTTATGAAGAAGTAATAAGGGAGGCCCGAGGGTTGACAACTCCCGAGATGGTGGAGGCTCTAGTGTAGGTGATACTTTCCGGGATTGGTTCGTGGGGGTTGATGATGTCTCCGACATCAATGATGCTTCGATCCTTATGGCGGAAGCCCAACGTCTCTTTTCTCGGGTAATTACCAGTTGTTTGTTGGTTATTTTCCTTCACCCTTTTCTTTATAAATCTAACTTGTGCTTTCTTCCTTGTATAGGCTTCTGCTAAGTTCTGATCTGACCTTACTCAGTGTGAGAACATACTCTAGAATGTCTCGGAAGAGAGAAATGTCCTGAAGATACTTTAAGGCCAAAAGAACGAGGTCATAAAGGACCTTCAAGCAGATCTGGCCAAGGCTCGTGAAGAGGAGGCCGAATTAGACAAGCATGTAATCACCCTTCTGATAAAGTATGGAATCAACTCGATTGTGGAAGTTAATACTTCGCTATCTCAGCTTGTCACGACCCGAAATCCCACTTTCAAGCCGTGATGGCGCCTAACGTTGCACCCGCTAGGCAAGCCAACGTGTTAACTGTATTGATTTATTAACAAATGAAAATAACAAAAACTCTGACTATATAATTGAAACAAAGTGCGGGAGCAATAACATAATTCTAAATAACGATAGCTAATAACGCAGAAATTCCTTTAAGTACAACCCAGAAGTGGAATCACATCCTCACGAACTAGTCTAAAATTTGACTAAAAATAACAGTTTGAAAATAAAATGATGTATCTGTCTGGAAAACACATAAAAGACAGAATTAAAGATAGACAGGGACGCCAAGATCTACGAACGCCATGCGGAACTACCTCGGGGTCGTCTGGAATGGACTGAAGGACACTCCCACTAGCGATGTCCACTAGGTCCGGCTGCGTAATCTGCACAACATAAAGAAGTGAGGGTGTAGCATAAGTACTACCGGCCCCATATACTGAGTAAGTGCTGAGCCTAACCTCGGCGAAGTAAGGGACGAGGCTAGGACACGACAACAAATTGTACCTGTGCAGTTCAATAGTATAACAGAAAATAAACAAGAATACAATTACGGGGAAGAACATGCTAGGGATAAGAGATAGCAAATACTGAAATGACGGAAATGAAACAACAGTCTAAAATATCCAAAAATAATAACGGGGATTAACAACACGAATTAAACAGTGAAAAGAAACGGCACGGCATGTCCCCTCGTGCATAACAATATAAAATATGGCACGGAATGTCCCCTCGTGCATAACAACATAAACATGGCACGGAATGTCCCCTCGCACATATATATCATCAACACGTCACGAAATGTCCCCCCGTGCATAATAATCATAAACACGGCACGGAATGTCCCCTCGTGCATAAATAATAATCAATCAGCACGGAATTTCCCCTCACGCATAAATATAATCAATCAGCACGGAATGTTCCTTCGTGCATAAATATAATCAATCGGCACGAAATGTTCCTTCGTTCATAAACAATAACCATCGGCATGGAATGTTCCTTCGTGCGTAATAATCATCACCCGGCACAGAATGTTCCCTCGTGCATGATGAGTGTAAAAGCAACAATTGATATGAAAGTTTAACAATACGACATTTCAAATGTTCAGAAATAATCAACAAAATTCTACTGTCTCGGCAAGGGACTCAGCTATAACCAATCTCACTCAGAGGTATAATGTAAACAATAAAAATCCTCGACCAAACACATAGTCAATAACTTTCTACGTCATGAAGTGACCTCAAGGTACCACTTTCAAGGTTCCCAATAATTCGCAACACGGAGAATATAAAAGAACATTAAACAACTCATCAAAATCGACTTACGGGCATGCTTGACCACAACATATAGGTACCCGTCACCTCACCTATACATTGGAAATGAATTACACATAGAAAATAAGACTCTATATCTATTCCCTCAAGTTAAGGTTAGGTCAAACACTTACCTCGGCTCCAAGAATGCAAGTCAAGCCTTAATTACGGCATTTCCTCTTGAATCCGACTCCGAAACGATAATATCTAGACATAATTGACTTAATAACATCAATAATAATTCAATAACTCAATCCCAAAGCCTATTTATACATTTTCCATAATTCTTCCAAAAATATCAAAATTCGACCTCGGGCCCGCTTGGTCCAAACTCGAGGTTCGGACCAAAACCCAATCACCCATTCCCCCATGAACCCAAATATACAATTTGTTTTGAAATCCGACCCCAAATGAGGTTGAATTCCCAAAATTTCCAAAAGCACTAACTCTATCCAAAACCCCAATTTCTACCCTTGATTCCATGATTTTAGGCCTAGAATTTAGTGATTGATGAAGGAAAATGGAAGAAACAAGAGTTAAGATCACTTACCTAGAAAATGGAAGAAACAAGAGTTAAGATCACTTACCTAAGTGGTTATGGAGGAAGGGCAGCTTGGAACTCGGCTATGGGGCTTGGAGAAGAAGGAGGTGGTGAAAATATGAAAATCCCGTAATGTGTATTCTGTTTTTGGACACTTTAAATAACTGGGCGATATTACTCTACGCAATCGCGACATGTGCCCTACGATCGCGGAGAGTTCTGGCCTTAGACTTAGGCAATCGCGAAGTGAAGGTTGCGATCGTAGAGAAATCGGATGCGGATCCACACGATCGCGAACGAAAGATTGAGTTCGTATAGAACAATTTGCTACTCATCCCCCAACCGCACAGGAGACTTACGCGATCGCGGATATATGGGTGCGATCGCGTAGAGCTAAACCCTAAGGCTCCACGTTCACACTCAGCTCTTTGCGATCGCGCAGAGCAAATTGACCCCCTTCCCAAAATGCACACCGGGATCGCGGAGAAGGAATAACTGGGCACCAGATACAGCCTAAAACACCAGAAATTTCCTAAGTTTAGCACCCCGACACCTACCCGAAACTCACCCGAGCCCTCGGGGCTCAAAACCAAATATACACACGACCTCAAAATCATCCTACGAACTTATTCGAGTAATATAACCATCAAAATAACATCAAAAGCAATGAATAAAAATCAAAATTTTCTCAAACTTCATAAACCTCTAAATTCTCCGATTTTGATCCAAAACACGTCCAACCAAGTCCGTTTTTTACCAAATTTTATAGATAACTCACATAACACATATTGAACCTATTCGGGCTCCGGAACCATGATACAGGCTCGGTAACACAGATTTCACATCAAAGTTCATTTTCAAAAGTCTTTCTTATTTTCAGAAAATAATTTTCTTTAAAAATTCATTTCTTGGACTTGGGACCTTGGAATTCGATTCCAAGCATACGCCCAGGTCCCATATTTTCCTATGGACCCTCCGGGACCGTCGAATTACGGGTCCGGGGCCGTTTACCAAAAATGTTGACCAAAGTCAACTTTATTCCATTAATTATCATAAATTTAATTGTTTAACACATTTCCACATAAAAGACTTCCCGGCTACGCACTCGGGTTGTGCAGGCATATTGAGGTGAGATTAACGGAGGCTTTCGGGGCCTCGGAACACAGTTTTTGCTAAATTTACACAAGATGACCTTTTGGGTCATCAAACAGCTGCAGCAGAAGGTAGAAAAGATCAAGGTGCTCCGGGCAGAGGTTGATCAGGTCAAGGCCGATTATGATCGGTGGAAGGGGAACATGGACCGCCTACCTGCGGAAAAGGAGGCATCCTTGGCCAAGCTATCTTAGCTGAGGCCCAACTTCGAAGCTTGAAAGAGAAAAGCTCGGCCCAGGCCAAGAGGGTCGAGGAACTTGAAGCCGGGCTTGATGAGGCAATGTCGGAGATTGAGAAGACCAAGGTCATGGCATATAAGTCCATTTCCATGTACCGGTCTGATGTCGAGGCTGTTCAAATACAACTAAGGGAGGATTCCGACTAGTAGTAGTGTAGCAGTGATTTGGCAAGTGCCAATCCCGGAGGTAAACCCTCGAGGAAATTCATGCTCGAGGTTTTGACCTTTTTGAGGAAATCGCTCGGGCCAAAGAACTTGAAGCCGAAGCCATGCAGCTTGCCTCTTCCGATGGTGAGAATGATGATGAAGAGGGTTGCCGAGGTGGGTCCGATGGGGGCCTGAAGAAGAAGTTTCTCCTGGAGAAGATGCTCGAGAAGAAGTCAATCGCAAGGAGACTGGCCCCGATCATAGTTAGATCTTAGATTCTTTTTTTTTCTTTTGTTTTTTTGCAAGACCTGGATTGGTCTCTTGTACATGTTTTTGATATATAATAGAAAGAGTTTTTCTTCGAATTCCTTCATAGATTTCAAGTCCGGATGTATTTTTGTCTTCGTTGATAATGTTGAAATTTCTCATTTATGTAATATTACTAACTTCAATTCGTAGCCAAAGTAAACCATTAAGTTTTTCATATATACGAGGGTAAGTCCCCGGGCTCGAAAATTCATTCGAGACTTTATCTCGGGGGTGGATTGATCGAACCCATAGTTGCGTTATTTTTATAACTAAGTTCAAATGAATTTCGAACTTAGGATGAAGCAAATACTTAGGTTTTTATCAAATGATGGGTAAGTTTTGAGATTACAGTAATATACCCCTTAGGGTTTTATGGTAAATCTCTGAGCTATAATCGACTTTGTTTGAGCTCGGAATAGCGGAACCCTTGGGTCCGAATCGAGTGAGAACGAGGTCTCGAACTCTAATTTTATTGGCCCTTAATCTCTTTTAGATTGGGCCACTTTGGCTCGGAAATGGCTATTACTTTCCCTTTTTCAGCTAAAAAACTTAGTGAAAATTTCTTTATGCCTTAGCATATATTTTTTTATACCCATTGGGTTTTTTGAGGATCCAGTGATTAGAACCTCATTTTTCTGTTTTGTGTCTCAATGTGTTTGTGTTAAGATAATTTGATACCCCTTGAGATTTTTCGAAGGCTGATATTATCGAAACCTTTTAGTTATTCGAGGGCTGATTTTGTTGAAGCCCCCGTTTTTTATTTGCTTTGCCGAGGGTAGCCTTTTTTAACCGGTTTTTCAAAGTATTTGAAGGCCTTTTGTTTATTTCGGAATTCGAACGTCTCTGAGCCGCATTATTTTGGCCGTAGCCTTTAATATGGCCGTAGCCTTTAATGTGGTCGTAGCCTTCGGGTATGTTTCTTGGACTTATTTTCCGATAACATTTTGAACTTGTTCGAAATGTTAGTCCCCGAGTATTGTGGCCTTGGCCTATATATCGAGGGGTGCCTCATTGAGGTCTTGTGACTTCAAATATAGGTATGCAGTCCCCGAGTGTTCGAAGTATATTTGTGCTTGGCCCTTGATCCATTTTTTACAAGTGTTAGTTTTTCATAATAGAACAGAATCATAAGTATGCGATTTGTATAGTAGAGAATTTGCTTCGAAACACGAAATGTTCGAAAAAAGAATGCTTCTTTGAATAATTTATACATGCGTACATATCTTGTTGTCGGGGCTCGGCTAATCTATACGGACACGGTTCATTTGACCGTTTGGCCCATTACAAATTTTTCCTATCGTGGCCCATCGGTACGTGGTACATTTCCCGAACACATAACATCCGAGGGTGATGCCCCCCGGTATTCATGGTTGATTGCAAAGAAGCCTCGGATACTGTTGAATTACTCAGGTAGCACATAGTTATTGACTTGTTAAAAACCTTACCGGAAAAACCCATTTGGGATAAAAACCAATCTAAGGGAAAAAGAGTGCAACATGTACTTTAAAACCTGTGGTCTCGATGTCTTAGATCGAACTCCTGCAATGAGTTAGTTTCGAATATGTATATAAACGAAAGAAAATAGAAAGTCATACCTTAGCAATAGTATCGATTAAGAAGTGATGTGTTCCAGTTATTCGGCAGTGGTTCGTCGTTCATTGTTCCGAGTTTGTAAGATAATTTCCCGTCTATGTCGAGGATTTGGTAGGGTCCTTCCCAATTAGGGCCAACTTTCCCTTCATTAGGATCTCGAGTGTTGATGGTGACTTTTCTTAGGACTAAATCCCCGACTCTGAAGTGTCGAAGGTTGGTTCTTCTATTGTAGTACCTTTCGATTCGTTGCTTTTGTGTTTCTATTCAAACGAGTGTAGCTTCTCGTTTTTCATCCAAAAACTCGAGGCTGGTATTCATGGCCTTGTGATTTGATTCCTTTGTTGCATGTCGAAACCTGGAGCTGGGCTCTCCGACTTCTACCGGTATCAAGGCTTCAGGCCATATACTAAGGAAAACGGAGTTTCTCCTGTACTGAACTTCGATGTCTTTCGATATGCCCATAGGACCTCGGGAAATATTTCCCTCCACTTCCCTTTGGCTTCGTTTAGCCTTTTCTTCAAGTTTTGGATGATAGTCTTGTTCGTTGATTCGGCTTGCCCATTCCAACTAGCATGATACGATGTTGATAGTATCCTCTTTATTTTATGATCTTCGAGGAATTTCGTTACTTTCCTGCCGACGAATTGTTTGTCATTGTCACATACTATTTCTGCGGGTATCCCAAATCGGCATGCGATGTGATCCCATATGAAATCTATCACTTCCTTTTCCCTAAATTTTTTGAAGGCATGTGCTTTAACCCATTTAGAGAAATAGTCATTCATAAATAAAATGAACTTAGCTTTACCTGGGGCCGATGGTAGAGGGCCGACGATATCTATTCCCCATTTCATGGATGGCCGCGGGGATAGGACCGAGTGAAGTTGCTCGCCGGGCTGGTGGATCATTGGTGCGAACCTTTGACATTTGTCGCATCTTCGAACGAAGTCCTTAGAATCTTTTTCCATGCTATCCCAATATTACCCTGCTCTGACGACCTTTCGAACTAATGACTTGGAGCCCGGATGGTTCCCACAAGTGCCTTCGTGGATTTCTCGTAGAACATAGTCAGTATCTCCCGGTCCCAAGCACACTGCCAATGGACCATCGAACGTACTTCTATATAATGTTCCGTCCTCGTCTAATGTAAAAAGGGCATCTTTAGTCCGTAAGGCCCTCGACTCTTTCGGATCCGATGGAAGCTTTCCGTTCTTCAGGTACTCGATGTATTTATTTCTCCAATCCCAGGTTAAGCTCGTAGAATTTATTTCAGCATGTCCTTCCTCGATCATAGACATCGAGAGTTTGACGACAGTCCCCGAGCTGATCTTATCTTCATCAACCGATGACCCCAAATTGGCAAGTGCATCGGCCTCGGTGTTTTGTTCTCGAGGTATATGCTATAGAGTCCACTCTTTAAAACGGTGCAAGGTTACCTGCAATTTATCTAAGTACCTTTGCATCCTATCCTCTCGAACTTCAAAGGTTCCATTTACCTGGTTAACTACAGTAGAGAGTTTTAGCTTCGACGATCTCCGCTCCCAAGCTTTTAGCTAGCCCGATACCTGCAATCATGGCGTCGTTGTTAGTCAGTTTGGAAGTTTTAATAGATTGTCTAATAATGTTGTCTGTGGGTGGTTTCAAAACAATGCCGAGCTCGGACCCTTTCACATTCGAGGCATCGTGCGTGAAGAGGGTCCATACCCCCAATGATGTACCTAATTTTAGTAGAAGTTCCTTCTCGCACGAGGGTTGACGTAAAATCAGCCCTGAAATAGAACTAAATATACGATGTGAAGACACATAAATGACTTGAAATTTTAATTCATCAAGTAAGCAACAAACAGTGATAAGTGGTTGGCAAAATCAAAATAGAAAGATGAAGCATTACTTGTATCGCTATTCTGCTTGTGCATAATTAGAAAAGAGGAAACAAAACTGAGTTGTGTGTGGAGGTAGGCACATATCGAGTAAATGTTTTCTAAAATACTAATAACAAAGAGAATACGCAATTTAATTTTCTTATATTGAGCAACTTGATCTGACACAACTATTAATTATAACTAGTATAACCATGAGATGGTACCATGTATTACTAAAAGGAAATGTAACTAGGGAATGCTACCGTATATTATTGAATAAAAGCGTAATCAAGAGATTTTACTGAGCTACCATGTATTACTAAAAGAAAATATAACCACGAAAAGCTACCTATATTATTAAAAAGAAAATAACAAGGGGAAGGTGTCTTGTATTACTGAAAGGAAATATAACAAGGGTATGGTACCCAAGGTCCATTTATCGTGGTATCAGAGACAGGCCCATCCTAATTATTGTTATTGATGTTGGGCCTCAATTTATGTTGTCTACGCTTCAGTTTGCAGGCCTAGGCATGAAAGGGGTGTTGAGTTGTCTCCTCATATGGTTTGGACAATCCTCGCCTCATAAGCTAGTTTTTGGAGTTGAATTACGCTCAAAGTCCATTTATATCAAAAGAAAAGAAAAGAAAAGAAAGGAAAAGAAAAGAGGAAAAGGAGGAATAAAAAGGGAAGCAAATCTTAGAGAAGAATCCTTATTCTTGTAAACCTTTTATTTTATATAGGTGTAGTATAAGTGGGAGTCGAAAGACGAAAGTGAAATACCACTACTTTTAACGTTATTTTACTTATTCCGTGAATCGGAAGCGGGGCTCCATTGTAGGCCGATCCGAGCGAAAGACATTGTGGGAGTTTTGCTGGGCGGCACATCTGTTAAAAGATAACGCAGAGCTCAACGAGAATAGAAATCTTGTGTGCAATAGAAGAGTAAAAGCTTGTTTGATTTTGATTTTCAGTACAAATATGAATTGTGAAAGTGTGGCATAACGATCCTTTAGACCTTCAAAAGCTGAAGCTACATGATGAAATTTGACCCCAAATTTTCTGTAAGTTGCAAGCCGCCCCGAACTTATTTATCCAAGCATATACTAGTGTTAAATTATTACTACGTTATTTTGACGATATGGTGGCTCCTAAATGCCCCATCAGTAAGGAGAAGTTGAAGAAACTCTTCGACACGTTCGACGCTAACAAAGATGGCTATCTCTGCCTGACGGAGCTGGTGGCGTGGATCACCGCTATAGAACCCCAAATTGAATCACAATATTAAGGGGTCGTTTGGTTGGAATACGATTTATACCGGTATAAATTATGTCGGTATAAGTTATATTGGGATAAGTTATACTGAGATTAGTTATGCTGGGATTGATTTTTATTCATTGTTTGGTATGTTGTATTAAAAATGACAATTGCATAATTTCTAAGAAGAAGATATAAGTTATAGCGGTGCTAATTACCCCACATCTTATAAGATATAAGTTATCACACTCTTAAAATTAACACCAAAATAACTTATATCTAATTTGCTAACCAAACATAATATTAAAATGGTATTAAATTTTTATACCACTCTTATACCTTCGTATACCTCATACCAAACGACCCTAAAAGGATTCTGGATATCCTATCGGAATACCTCCGTCGTTCAACTATTGTGTATTTGGTTCCCGAGGCCTACCCTATGTGGGCTTCTACCTAATTTATGAGCACCGAAAACGCGACCTTGATTGTGACATGGACACCGTTGACCAGATCCAGCAAGACAAAAAACAATATTTATGCAATTCAGCAGCAGGTATATACTATAACTAGTGAACTTACCACGCCTCGCGGTTATTAAAAACACGAGTAAATATATAAAATAATCAACTTATTGTTATAAAATATAATATTCTATAATAAATGTCTATAACTCCTAAAGAAATTACTCTCACTATTTTTTTCCATTATCCCCACTACTTATTATTATGGTTACAACTCTCACACCTCCATAACCTCCTTCATGATCTTCCCCCATGATCTCAATAGTTAATATCGCATCCCTTTGTATTACCTATATAATCCTATAAATAGAGGGTTTGGGCATCACATTGTACACACGTGAATACATAAAAAAGATAATAATCTTTCTTTTCTTGCTCTCTACATCTTTTGTCTATTTTCTTGTTTTATGTCATTGCTTTGAGCTTAGTTTCTTAATATTCATCAGCTAATATCCTATTTATGAGAAGTTAAATAGATTTTTTGAAAATATTCCTTTTCTCCGGTGCCACTGTTTTGCTGGTTAGTGTTTTATCTTTCCCCTCTTTATTTCTTTCTTTTCGTTTCTCTTTTTTATTTTTTCTTTGATTCCTATCCCCATGTATACATAATTGTCGTGACCCTTAATCTTCAACCATTTCTAGAAGATCTGAAATTGCAGACTAAGGACTACTTTTCATATTTTCCTTTTATTTTATTTTATATTATGACTATTTATTCATGTTTTCTGGTAAATAAAAGCATTCATTACTAAGTAACTATATGCACAGTATCTCAAACAAACAAACAAACTAACTGAAGTTGTACATCAAGTCCCAACTTTCTACATCTAAAGGCGTCAACACTTCTAAAGCAACTACAACAACTACACCAGATAACACTAATGGTAGAAATTCCCACTCTCCATTTTCCTAGCTATTTTGACCTTCAGACTGGCCTTGCAGAAAACTTCTGTCCATCTGTCCATCTGTCAATCTGTCCTACGTTTGTTTAGAAAAATACTGAAATATCTCGCTTGCCAGACATGATAAGTACTTCCAGCCAAAGTCATTTGAACACCTCTGCTACTGTAAGATTTCCTTTCCTCACTGCACATGGCCATGCATTCTGTTACGTTCTGCTAGTCCAGCAAAGGTCTAACAAAGCCTTGCGAAGTAAATAGTTTTTTTCCAGACTTCATTAGACAATCTACAATCAAAGAAGAGATGAGCAATAGTTTCACTTTTCTCATTACATAGGATACAAGTTTGGTAGTAAATAACACCCCATCTACTTGGTCTGTCTTTAGTGATAAATTTCTCTGGTAATGCTAAATTCATAAGAAATAACCATTTGGGAGTTCCCTGATTGTTGTACAATTTTCCTCCATTGCATCTTTGAATAAACCCCTCTTCGTTTCTGGTCTCTGCATGGCCAAGTGGGGGATTTTAGATGGCACCAACCCTTTTTAATACTCTTCAAAGTATGCAAAAGCTACACCAATACCTCTTTTCTAGCATAACACTTCTAGATAATTTTCTCCAGTGATAATGAACTTGACACTTATTTACCTCGAAATTAGAGTAACAATTAAACTTGTAATGTGGTTATAAAGATACGTGATCTGATTCAATACCAATTAATAAATAGTGAATTAAATAAATGAATTGGACGATAAAATAAATCAAACCAGTGTTGTAAGAACAATAGTGAGTAATAAGTAAATAGAGAGCAGCATGTATATTATTTTCAGTGAATGTATGTGTCTAGAAATGAATGGGGCCCCTCTTTATATAGTAGAGGAATACTATAATAGGTACAACCCTAATAACGGAAACAAATCTCATGATTGGTGTCAATAACCGTCTGATTCGATCTGCCACATGATTTCCGCCATGATCTTCGACCGATTGCTAATATCTCGTCATCCCGCTATTATGCCTCATTCGAGATTGATCATGCTCGATCTAGTCCTTCAGAGAGCACTTCAATCGTCATGTCTTCGGGCTTGAGCTCGGTCCTTTATGAGCTTATTCTCGAGGCAACTCCTCGAGCCTATAAAATCGGACATACTCGATTTTAACCGTATACAGATAGTTCCCGCATTTCTTAGAGTAAAACGACAAGAAACAATTTGAGCCTAGATTCTATGATACCTCGATCATGACGTCATCCTCGTGACATAAGTGACAGATGCGAACGAAACGTCCCGTTGATCCAGTTCCCCAAGCCATTAATGCATGTAAGTTAGCAGTCGGCCACTAGCGCCACCGAATCGTCGTCATAAGCCTATAAATACCACCTCCTCTATTGAATCGAACTTTACTTCCAAATTCTTTTCTCTAATCTTTACAAGCTTCTCTTCTTCAAGTTCCTCTTCCTTTTTCCATAACACCAATTTCTTCTCCTTTCTAGAACTTCATATAGCGATGGCTAAAATATCAAAAATTGTCCCCCAAAAAGAAAAAGCCTCTTCATCGTAGTCGGCCGGCAATAAAATACCGGTGGAGCCTCTTATCGAAGAGTTCGTCTTTAGGACAGTCGAACTGACTTCCGATTTTAAAGTCGGCAGACCCTCCTCAATTCCAGGACGATGTGAGCCCATGTCCAGACACATCTGCTCGATATCAGAAGACAATCTCGAGCAGGTGAAAAAGGACTGTAACTGGGAAAACAAAGAGGTGGTGATTCCTTCCCCTGAGGAGGACATCACTACCCATGTCGAAGGGTATTTAAGTGTGTACACTTACCCTTTCACATTGAGCCCTGTAGAT
Organism: Nicotiana knightiana; assembly: GCA_005239525.1. Lineage (NCBI taxonomy): Eukaryota > Viridiplantae > Streptophyta > Magnoliopsida > Solanales > Solanaceae > Nicotiana > Nicotiana knightiana. The sequence continues at coordinate 17,036 of ML414053.1, read as the reverse complement.
CTGGTCATACTTGACTTCTGCCGCCAATATCGGGTGACCCTTGGCCAGATCTACCCCTCATTCTGGCGTATCATCACTTTGATCAGGTTCTTTTTGAGCAAGGTCGAGGGGATGACTTTCACCCTCGACCATCTGATTAGGTTATATAGCCCTTGCTTTTATCGAGGTGGATTGATAAAGCTCCAGCATCGGGACACAAAGACACTATTCTCGAGCAATGATAAGGACAAGGACCGAGGATGGATGGGTTGGTTCGTCCGAATCAAAACCTCCGACCTAATTTCCACCGAGAAAATGCCATTCCCCGAGGAATGGAACATGAAACGTAAGTACAACTCCATCGATGATGTTTACCGTTTTGCTTCTTTTATTCCTTTCAGACCCAAGTTCTTTTTTCATGGTGCAGCTTCCCCTTGGTTCCCTGGTGCGATTCCGGACCTTGCAGGCTGGGTTTGAGTACTGGCCTCCACCTCTTCAAATGTCGAGCGTTGTTCGCACGATTTGGACAAGGGTCGGTGGGAGGCTAAAAACCACGGTGAGCTCATTTGCCTGTACATCGAGGCTTCCCTGTAGAGTACTCCTTTCTAACTTGGTTTCTTTTTATATAGGTCTCGGAGACAACGTCATCATGAGGCCATCTCCGCCTGGGGAATAGGAGGTTCCGAAGCCGATCAAAGAGAGGAAGAGGAGAAGATTTTCTCCTCTTGATACCCCCAAGCCAAATAAAAACAAGGCCCGGAAGTCAAAGGCCGATCCTTCTTCTCTGTGCGCCGATGTAGTCCAACAACTATGAGAGGAAGATGAAAAAGGCGAGGATGATGGCTGCCTGCTGGTAGCTCGAAAGAGGGGAAGTATTGAAGCTTCCAAGAGCGCCCAGCCGGTGGTGGTCGAAGCGGTTCAATCTCGGACCGAAGACATCTCAGAAGAGGATCCGAGCAAAGTCCCCGAGCAATCGGGTTGTGAGGACGCCCCCGCCGTGATGAACAACCCGCGGGTGTGCCCGAAGGGTCTAGCACTAAGGCCCTTCAAAGAGAAGATAATGTCCCAAGTGACTCACTTGGAATAATTAACATTGGTGATTCGCCGCCTGGCCCTACATTCTCCGAAGGGCAATTTCAAGATGCTCGGCCCATGGAGACTCCCGATGTGGGGCTGGCCCACGAAGGGAACGATATATTCTGGGAATTCTTCTCATGAGTCGATGACGGTTCCGACCTGAATGCGTTGATCATCTTTGACGGGGCTCAGCGGCTTCTGAAACAAGTAAGCCTTAGCCCCCGTAATTATGATTTCTTCTTATTCTCATTCTTCCAAGTCTGATTTACCTTTTTGTGTATAGGCCATGGTGTTCCATCGAGAGGCATCTTCCAAATCCCGAGCTGAGATGGTCTGATGTGAGGCTGAACTCAAGAAGCTCATGGAGAAAAGAGATGGCCTCAAACTCCTCTACGTTCAAAAGGAAGAGGATATCAGGAACCTCCGAGCCGAACTCACAAGAGCTCATCGAGAACAGACCGATCTTATCGAACAACTAATGTAACTTCTTGAGAGTTTGTTATGTGTTAACTTGATTTTTGCAATTAATCCTTTGACTTTGGAGACCCAACAGAAGGGAGAATTGGCCGAGCAGCTTCGAGAGGAGGCCAAGATGAAGGAGGCCGAGACTCTAGGGTGGAAGTAGAACATGGATCGTCTCACCTCGGAGAAGGACATGATTTGTGCCCAATTAACTTCGGTAGAGCACCAATTTCGAGGTGCAAAAGAGGAAAGCTTGGCCCGGGCCCAGAAGATCGAGGAGCTTGAGGCTAGGTTGGCCGTTGAGCTAGAAAATGCTAAATCAGAGGCGGAGGCGCTTGTATCCTCTTATCGAGTTGACGCCGAGGCTGCCAACATTTAGCGAGGAGATCTTCGTTGCTGCTGAATTTAAGTTGTCTTGTGCTATTGATCATGCTAGGCGCCAATCCCGGAGAGAGACTCTCGAGGAGGTACATGTTCGGGGCTTCGACCTCTCGGCTGATATTGAGAGTGCAAAAGTCTTGGAGGATGAGGCCGCAACCTTAATTTCCGATGATGAAGACTCGACGAGCGGCTCCGAGGATGAAGGAGATGAGGACGGAATCCCCGATAATGCAACTCCCCAAGCAGACTAGGCGCTTAGGGTTTTTCTTCTTTTGTGTCTTTTTCTTTGTTTTTTGTGTAAGAACCCACGTGGTCTTTGTAGATACTTTCTATAAATAAAGAGTTCTTTCTAGTTTATCCCTGATTTGTGATAGATTCTATTTTGCTTTTGCCTTGTGAAAATTTGATTGTTGTAGTTTTTGTAGTTGGACACTAGCTCGAACTAAAATCAAACCCTTAGGTTTTAAAAAGCGAGTCCCCGAGCTCAATAATATGTTTGAGATTTCGGATGGCTTCATTAATGCCATAACTACATTGTTTTTATAACTAAGTTCGAGTAATTTTTGAACTTAGAATGAAACTAAACCTTAGGTTTTTTATCAAATAATGGGTAAGTTTTAAACTTACATAACCTATAAGGTTTTATGATGAGTTTTCGAGCTATATTCTAGTTGACTTAATTTGAACTCGAAATAGTGGAACCCTTAGGTCCGAATTGAGCGAGAACGAGGTCTCGAACTCTGACTATATTGGCCATTAGGCTCTTTAGACTAGGCCGATTTGACCTCTAAAAATAGCTGTTATTTTCCCTTTTCGGCTTAAAAGACTTAGTAAAAAATTCTTTATGCGTTAGCATTTATTTTTCACCAATTAGGTTTTTTGAGGGTCCGATTATCGAAACCCCTTTGCTTTTTGTGCCTTAGCACATTTGTGTTAAGATAGTTTGATACCTCTTAAGCTTTTTCAAAGGCTGATATTATTGAAGCCTTTTGGTTTTTCGAGGGTTGATTTTATCGAAGCCCTTAATTTTCTGCCGAGGGTAGCCTTTTAACCGATTTTTCAAAGAATTCGAAGGCTATTGTTTGTTGCGGAATTCAGACGTCTCTGAGCCGCGTAATTTCGCCCGTAGCCTTAAATTTGACCGTCGCCTTCGGGTTTGCCTCTTGGGCTTATTTCCCGATAACATCTCGAACATGTTCGAAATGTTAATCCCTGAAAATGATGGCCTTGGACTATACATCGAGGGGTGCCTCTTTGAGGTCTTGTGATTTTGAGTTCTGATAATTTGAATGGGTAGTCCCCGAGTGTTTGAAGTGTGTTTGTACTTGGCTCTTGAGCCATTTTCCACAAAATCATAAGTATGTGATTTGCATAGAAAAGAATTTGCTACGAGACACGAGATGTTTGATGAAGGAATGATGCTTTTTTGAATAATCTATACATGCGTACATGTTTTGCCATCGGGACTCGAGTAATCTATATGGACACGGTTCATTCGACCATTTGGCCCGTTACAAAGCTTTTCCTATCTAGGCCCTTTGACACGAGGTACATTTCTCACATCCGAGGGTGATGCCCCCAGTATTCGAGGTTAATTGCAAAGAAGCCTTGGATACTGTTGAATTGTCCTCAGGTAGAACATAGTTGTTGCCTCGTTAAAAATCTTGTCGGAAAACCCCATTTAGGATAAAAACAGATCTAAGGGAAAAAGATTGGAACGCATACTTTAAAACCTGAGGTCTCGATGTCTTCGGTCAGGCTCCTGCAATGAGTTAGCTCTGAATATGTATAAATGAAAGAGAAGAAAAAGTCATACCTTAACAATAGTAATACTTGAGAAGTGATATGTTCCAGTTGTTTGGCAATGATTCGCCGTTCATTATTCTCCTGTTGTAGTACCTTTTGATTCGTTGCTTTTGTGCAGCCATTCGAATGAGTGCAGCTTCTCATTTCTCATCTAACAACTCGAGGGTGGTATTCATGTCCTCGTGGTTCGATTCCTCTGTTACGTGTCGAAACCTGGCACTGGGCTCTCTGACTTTGACCGGTATCAAAGCTTCGAAGCCATACACTAAGGAAAATGGAGTTGCTCCTGTACTGTGCTTCGATGTTGTCCGATATGCCCATAGGATCTCGGGGTAATATTTCCCTCCATTTCCCTTTAGCTTCGTTCAGCCTTTTCTTCAAGTATTGGATGATAGTCTTGTTTGTTGATTCTGCTTATTTGTTCCACTTGGGTGATACGGTGTTGATAGTATCCTCTTTATTTTGTTATCCTCGAGGAATTTCGTTACCCTGCTGCCGATAAATGGTTTGCCGTTGTCACATAGTATTTCCGCGGGTATCCCAAATCGACATGCGATATGATACCAAATGAAATATATCACTTCTTTCTCCCCGATTTTCTCGAAGGCATGTTCTTCAACCTATTTAGAGAAATATTCAGTCGTAAACAAAATGAACTTAGCTTTACCTGGGGCTGATGGCAGAGGGCCGACGATGTTCATTCCCTATTTCATGAATGGCAATGGGGATAGAACCGAGTGAAGTTATTCTCTGGGCTGGTGGATCATCGGTGCAACCCTTTGGCATTTATCGCATCTTCGAATTCACTCCTTAGAGTCTTTTTCCATGCTATCCTAGTAATATCCTGCTCTAATAACCTTGTGAATTAGCGACACGACGCCGGAATGGTTTCCACAAGTGCCTTCATGGACTTCTCGCAGAACATAATCAGTATCTCCTGGTCCCAAACACACCGCCAATGGTCCATCGAAGGTCCTTCTGTATAATGTTTCATCTTCATCTAATGTAAAACGAGAAGCTTTAGTTCTAAGGGCCCTCGATTCTTTAAGGTACGATGGGAGCTTCCAATTTTTCAAGTACTCGATGTACTTATTCCTCCAGTCCCAAGTTAAGTTTGTAGAATTTATTTCGACATGCCCTTCCTCGATCACGGACCTCGAGAGTTGAACAACAGTCCCCGATCAGATCTCATCGATGATCCCAAATTTGCTAATGCATCGACCTCACTGTTTTGTTCTTGAGGCACATGTTGTAGAGTCCATTCCTTGAAACGGCGCAAAGTTACATGTACCTTGTCTAAGTACCTTTGCATTCTATCCTCTCGAACTTTGAAAGTTTCATTTACCTTATTCACTACCAGCAGAGAGTCGCACTTAGCTTCGACGCCTTCGGCTCTCAAGCTTTTGGCTAACTCGAGACCTGCAATCATGGCCTCGTACTCGGCCTCATTGTTAGTCAATTTATAAGTTTTAATGGGTTGTCTAATAATGCTACCCGTGGGTGTCTTCAAAATAATGCCTAACCCGGACCCTTTCACATTCGAGGCACCATCCGTGAAGATGGTTCATATCCCCGACGATGTGACTACTTTTAATAAAAGTTCTTTTTCTACTTCAGGTACGAGGGTCGGCGTGAAATCATTCACAAAGTCCGCTAAAATTTGAGACTTGATGGCCGTTCGGAGTTGATATTCAATATCGTACCCGCTGAGTTCGACGGCCCATTTAGCCAATCGGCCTGATAATTCGGGCTTGTGCAAAACATTACGGAGTGGGTAAGTGGTTAATACACATATGAGATGGCACTGAAAATATGGTTTTAACTATCTTGAAGTGCTTATTAGTGCAAGTTCCAATTTCTCTAAGTGTAGGTACTTAGTTTCTGCATCTGTTAAGTTTTGACTTACGTAATAAACAGGAAACTGCATAACTTGATCTTCTCGAACTAGGACACCACTTACCGCGATTTTGGACACAAACAATTATAAGTAAAGTTTCTCATCTGCCTTCAGCATGTGAAGCAGAGGTGGGGTCGATAATTATCGCTTCAATCTTTCAATGCCTGTTGGCATTCCAGGGTCCAGGAGAAATCATTTTTCTTCTTGAGTAGAGAGAAAAACCTATGGCTCCGATCTGATGACCTCGAGATGAATCGACCCAAGGCGGCTATCCATCCAGATAGCCTTTGTACGATTTTACACTATCTACGATGGTGATGTCCTTGATGGCCTCGATCTTATTGGGGTTGATTTCGATTCCTCGATTTGATACCATGAAGCCGAGGAATTTCCTGAACCGACCCCGAAAGCACATTTCTCGGGGTTGAACTTCATGTTGTACTTCCTTAAGATTTCGAATGTTTCCTGCAAATGAGCCAAATAGTCCTCTATGTGCAGGGACTTAACTAGCATGTCGTCAATGTAAACTTTCATGGGATTTACCTATTTGTTATTCAAACATTTTTGTTAACTAGGCATTGATATGTAGCTTCTGCATTTTTTAGCCCGAAGGGCATTACATTATAGCAATAGGTTCCATACTTAGTGATAAAAGAAGTCTTTTCTTGGTCTTCTGAGTCCATTTGGATCTGATTCTACCCAAAATAGGCGTCGAAAAAAGTAGGGATCCCGTGGCCGACCGTGACATCGATCATGCGATCGATGTTAGGCAATGGAAAATAATCTTTCGCACACACTTAGTTCAAGTCCTTATAGTCTACACACATTCTAAGTTTGTTCCCCTTTTTGGGGACTACAGCTACATTAGCTAACTATTCGGGGTATTTTACCTCCCGAATAGATCCTATTTTGAGAAGTTTAGTTACCTCGTCCTTTATGAAGGCATGCTCTCGGACTGGGGCCTTCTCTTTTGCTTCACCGGTCTGAACTTGGGATCTAGGCTCAGTCGGTCTTGTTATCTCTGGTGGGATTCATGTCATGTCTAAATGGGACCATGCAAAACAGTCCATGTTAGCAATAAGAAATTGAATGAATTTTTTTCCTGAGTTCGGGGTTAACCCCATTCCCAGTTATACCTTTCGTACTCAATCAGTATCACCTGTTCTAGCTCTTTGACCGTTGATTTGGTGGCATCTGAATCTTTGGGAACAACAAAGGTCCGATGAGTTAGAAAATCCTCCTTTCCTTCTTCATCTACTACCTGTTTCTCCGATTTGGTCGAGGCTGGGGCTGGTGATTGCTATTTGGCCGCCTGCTTATATTTGGTGCTTGATTTTTCAGAAGTCGATAGTGTCGAGATTGGTGTTACTTCATCGACCGCAAAAATTTCCTTTACAGCATGTTGTTATCTGTATACCGTATTTACACCATCTGTCGTCGGGAACTTCATCATTTGGTGGAGGGTCGATGGTACTTCCCTCATGATGTGGATCCAAGGCCTTCCGAGCAGTGCGTTGTATCTCATGTCGCCCTCAATTACATGGAACTTAGTATCTTGGATGGTTCCGGCCACGTTTATCGGTAGGATAATCTCCCCCTTAGTGGTTTCACTAGCCATATTGAAGTCGTTTAGGACTTGAGATGCAGGTACAATTTGGTCCTGCACGCTTAACGTGAACTTTATTTAACAAGAAAGAAATTACTAAAGCGTTGTTGTGTGGCTGAGAAATGCCTTCTGTTTCTTCGTCATTGAATGATAAAGTACCTTCGGGCACATAGTCTCGAGTCCGTTTCTCTCTAGTGATAGACACCTTAGTGCATTTGAATATAGGTCCATGTGGAATGTTGACCCCACCGATGATCATATGAATGACATGTTGAGGTTCTTCTTGTTCATTCTTTCTGTTGGTGTCTCTTTCCATGAAGTGATTATTAGCCTGATCGCTGAGGAACTCACGAAGATGGCCTTCGTTGAACAGTCGAGCTACCTCCTCCCTCAGTTATGTGCAATCCTCGGTCTTATGACCGTGTGTGCCATGATACTAACACAATAAATTTCGGTTCCTTTGAGAGGGATCGGTCTGTATAGGTCTAGGCCACCTAGTATCTTTGATCCTTCTAATAGCCGACACAATGACCGATGCATCGACGCTAAAATTTTACTCTGATAGCCACGGTGCTTATGTGGGATATGCATACTTGTCGAAGCCAGTTTCTCATAACTCCCCGAGAATTCTGTCCTCGATCGCTTCTTCAATCATTTCGGGCGGAGTTGCGTCCCAGACAATTACTCCTTCAATCTGCAACATATGGCCGGTACCGATCTTTATTCAACCTTGGCTATCTATCGACGTCCCTCTGACTTTTACATGTCGACCGATTTGGATGTATTGAATCGGAAGGATCTCCCAATTGGTCATCTTCGACCCTGATATTCGATTGATATCGATTGTGAACATCTGCCCAAGTTACAGCTAGGTACTCGATCAAATTTTGTTTCAACTGTCGTGATGTTATCGAACTCCGTTCATTCAACCCTTGGGTGAAAAGCTTGAACGACCCAATCATCTATGACCGGTGGCAATTCCATGCGTTCCATTTGGAATCGGGACACGAACTCCCTTAGCATCTCATTATCCTTTTGTCTCACCTTGAAGAGATCCGATTTCCTTGTTGCGACCTTTATGGCCCCGGCGTGTGCCTTTACAAAAGAATCTGCCAACATGGAGAATGAATCGATGGAATTTGGTGGCAAATTGTGGTACCAAATCATTTCTCCCTTCGACAAGGTCTCTCCGAATTTTTTCAGCAACACAGACTCGATTTCATCATCCTCCAAATCATTACCCTTAATGGCGCATGTGTAAGAGGTAACATGCTCACTGGGGTCAGTGGTCCCGTTATTTTTGGGTATGTCAGGCATACAAAACTTCTTTGGGATTGGTTTTGAAGCAGCACTCGGGGGGAACGACTTTTGCACAAACTTCTTCGAATCCATTCCTTTCAAGATCGGTGGTGCCCCCGGTATCTGGTTAACTCTGGAATTGTAAGTGTCCGCCTTTTCATCATTAGCTTCGATGTTCTTCTCTCCTGATTCAATTCTCTTGGTGAGCTCCTCGAGCATCTTCATTAGAATAGGATCGGTTGTAGATGTGTTATTACCCGATATTTCCGGTGCTGGCTCGGTACGGCGAGTGGTCTCCTGCTCGACCCTATTTGGAGCTTTATGCTGATTTTGTAACTGAGTAATGGTGGTTTGTTGAGTCTGAAGCATCTTGAGTATTACTTGGAGGCTGACTCTTTCATCTCATCTGCCCTGTGTACCTCGTCCATCAGTTCGGCGCTCTCTGCGTACACTCCCTTCGGGTTCTATGTCTAAGTTCGCATTCAGAGCAACGTGCGAACTGACGTCGACTGGGTTGACGGGCGGTGCTCCTCCGAGATCAGCCTGTGGCACCTCGATTCCTGGAGCAATAACATTCTCGTTTTCCCCGTGAAGTCCGAGGCCGTTGTCACCGTGTGCGGATGCACTTTGTTTTGACATGTTTCAACCTGAAAGCAAAAATTCTTGACAAGAACAAGAGTAAAATAGTGTGTTTTACCGGAATCACTACTGAACAATCAATATTATCCTTATCCCCACGGTGGGAGCCAAACTGTTTACCTCGAAATTCGAGTAACAATTAAACTTGTAATGTGGTTATAAGGATACGTGATCTGATTCAATATCAATTGATAAACAGTGAATTAAATAAATGAATTGGACGATAAAATAAATCAAACCAGTGTTGTAGCAATATATTGACCTCGATTTGGGATTGCCTCGAGATCAATTAGTAAGAACAGTAAGAACAATAGTGAGTACTAAGTAAATAGAGAGCAACGTGTATATTATTGTCAGTGAATGTATGTGGCTACAAATGAATGGGGTCCCTCTTTATATAGTAGATGAATCCTATAATAGGTACAACTCTAATAACAAAAACAAATCCCATGATTGGTGTCAATAACCACCTGATTCGATCTGCCCCATGATTTCCGCTGTGATCTTCGGCTGATTGCTAATATCTCGTCATTCCGTTATTATGCCTCACTCGAGATTGATCATGCTCGGTCTCGACCTTCAGAGAGCACTTCGATTGTCATGTTTTCGGGCTCGAGCTCAATTCATTATGAGCTTATTCTCGAGGCAACTCCTCGAGCCTATAAAATCGGACATACTCGATTTTAACCGTATACAACACTAAGAAAATTTATTAATAGGAGATAGATTAGCATAAAACAAAGAAAGCTCCTAAATCTTCATGTCATTAGCTATATTACAAACACAAAAGAAGGAAAAATGAAAGCAAAGGCAAAAACGGCAAAAAAAAGAAGACACAACAGAGAGCCAAAGAAGTTTATATAATCCAAATAATATTCAAAATAGTTAGGCACAAACTGCTAAATCTTTTCTTGAGTTGCGGCATTCAACTACAGTAATACCTTCCTCACACTTGAATGGGATAAGTAGTAGGGATGAGAGATCGGTCCAAGACTCCAAAAAAGAAATTCAAATCAGGAAGGGAAAATACTAAAATAATGAACCAACAAAGATACTAAAGAGAAGGGAGAAAGTGAAGGTGGAAAACCCTAAGAGCGAAAACTTTCAGAGAATTTCCAAAGAAGCTAACAATATCTCCAATGGAGGTTTCATTTTCAATTATATATTTATAGAATGCAAGTATATCATCAGTGGAGAGATTATAATTTCCACATCAATTGTCTTATGATCTTCTTAGCGAAATTCCCATACCTCAAATAGAAGGAAAGGTCGAGTATATTGTATTAACATCGAATCACGCATAAAAAAGAAGAAGATTAGATCGTATATATAAGCAACTTTAATTTTCATATTAAGCAGAAGTATCGAGGCAACTAAAGCAGTGAAGGATCATTAGTATCAGTAACATACGAATGAAACAGTGGTGATGGTACCTGTCTACTGTCTAGCATAAAAGAGCCAATTTCTCAGTTACTTCTCCAAAGGAATCTTGAAAGAAATTATACATAATAGAGTAAAATGAGAAATTCGCCATAATACTAGCAAATATTTTGTAACAATTGACAAATTAATTATCTACAGAGCAAATACTATGTAAGGATTAACAAAATTAAAAACATAAACAATCAAAAATTAGAATTGACCAACAAAAAAATGCTTACATGTCATTCAAGAGTTGGAAGTGTCATCACATAAACAGATTGAAATTTGCAGAGATTGGAAAATCTCCCATTCGGATGTCTTCATTGGCGCAGAAGGAAACAGAATTTGTGTAATAATAGATAGAATTTTTTTTTTTCGTTTCTCAAAGAAAAGACTCAGATTGTGAAAATTTCTTCTACGTAATTTTATTCACCTTATATACAAATTTATGTTGCAGATACAAAAGAATATAAATAAATATTCTTACACATTTGTACTATTTTCTAATGGCTAATCGTGTAACTAACTAACTAACATAAATTATTCTTTTCAATGTGTATACATATACTATTCACGTATGTAAGTTTCTGGTCTCTTTCCTCATCTGAAATGGGAGTCATTAAATGAATGGCTATGATTTAGCCTTCTCTTTTCAAACCAACGTGCCGGATTTGATATTAGGATTTTAGCATCAAACTCATGATGTTGACACGTTTCACTCCTCAAAATAAAATTAGCATCTCAACAAAGCTTCTTGACATAAGCTCAAACCATTCTTTGTAAATTCCGAAAACCTTTCTTCGTCTTCTCTCTACCTTCTTCATCATTCTTTGAATTAATATGGGAGTTCTGATTTTCAACAGTTCCCCCCAAATAAAAATTAGACAAAGAAGGGAGATGTAGTTGAATTTATAGGAATTAATTCACAAAGAAAAAGGTCTGGGGGGATTTTGAATAGGGAAAAGGGGATTGAAAGATTAAAGAAGGTTTGTTTGATGGATAGAAGCGGCGCGGGAAGAAGGGAAATTGAAAACGTAGGGTGTGTTTGGTACGGAGGAAAATATTTTTCAATTTTTTCATGTTTTGTTGGTTTAATTGTTTTAGAAAATATTTTTCTTATCAACTCATTTTCCTTTAATTGGAGGAAAATATTTTCCTTATCAAGATAAGGAAAAATATTGTCCAAACCTCATTCTCAAGCTTCCCCACTCTCACCAACCCACCTTACACTCCCACACCCATCCACCTAACCGCATCTCATACCCTCTCTTCAAAAAGATTTTTTCTGTCACCACACATCATATTACCCCACCCACCGCCTCCCCCACCCCACCCCGCAAAAAAAATTATTTCAAATTTCTTTTTTTGTTTTTCTACACCACTCACCCCGCCAA
>ML414052.1:0-72339 GCA_005239525.1 Nicotiana knightiana | reverse complement strand
GGGGGGGGGGGGGGGGGTGGGGTGATATATACATACCAAGTAGGGTCGGGCCCAAACACATACACCTTCTACACTTTTTCAGAGTTGTACGTGAGCGTGCGCGCACCTGGAAGTGTGCCCGCGCACTTGGTCGCACACTTTTCACACTGTTCTGCCACATATGCACTGAGAGCGCGCGACCGCCTACTTGCCGTAAACTTTTCACCCTGTTCTGGTTGGGATTTGAAAATACATAAAACATGACAGTTGTATCCCTTTGAATTAGCTTCCCAACAATATATTCTGGATCCAAACGAAGTTCTGAGCAAAACGTTTTGTACATTTTACTAGACACTGCGCAGTATGCCTGCTAGATTCTTCGTTTGTTCTAAACTATCATCCATTGATCCCCGAAAATGATTCCGACTTAATTCCTTTGGCTTTTTCTCAGACTTCAAAGCTCTAAATCACTTTAATTCATTCCATAACATCTGTATAGCTCGGAATCACTCCTACAAGGCATACAACACACAATTAGTGCAAAACACTAGTGATTAAAGCTCAAACTCAACTAAAGTGCAGTAAACTAGAATGTAATATTCGACTTAAACATGAGATTATAGCCTACCATCAGCCATTAATTTTTCAAACACTAGGTTACGAGATGACAATAGGCACACATGAGACCATCTTGCAGATGCATCTATTAAGACCATAAAATATCTAAACGACCCACTAGGTGGGTGAATAGGTCCACAAATTTCCTCTTGTACTCGTTACAAAAATGCAGGGGACCCAATACCAACCTTTGTTCATGATGGTCAAATAATTAACTTTCCTTGATAACAAGAAGTGCAAGAAAATTCATTATTTAAAAGAATCTTTAAATTCTTTAATTGATGCCCATTTGAGTTTCCTATAATTCTTCTCATCATAATTGATCCAGGATGTCTTAATCGATCATGCCAAAGTACAAAAGTTTTGGAATCAGTAACATTTTGGTTTACGATAGAATGTTCCTCAATTGCACTAATTCTTGTCCAATACAGGCAACAAGATAAAGATGGGAACTTCTCAATAACTCTTTTCTGGCAAGAGACTTTTTTGGTAACGATGAGATATTCAAGATTATTCTCATCTATTTTCTCAATATGATATCTATTTCGGCGGATATCTTTAAAACAAACAAGTTCCTCTTGGACTTGGAGGAGAACATTGCATTATCTATGATAAGTATTGTTCCCCTTGAAAGAGTTATAGTAGTTCTTCCAGAGCCTTCAATTAGATTTCTACTACCAGAAGTTGTAGTAACATCCGCCTTACACATATTTAAATGGAAGAAATATTTCTTCTCTTTGAATATTGCATGTGTCGTACATGAATCAACTAAACAAATATTTTTACAATTGAACTTTGATCCAAATTTGTTTTGTGAGATATTCATATCTACTTCCCATGGTTTGACTTAGTCTTCTCAAAGAGCTTCTTGAGACGGTAGAGTTTCATACTGATAATGTCTAATGAAAAAATAAAGAAGAGTATTGCAAAGAAAGAGAGAAAGATAGAATTCTTATTGATTTGGGGTGTATTACAATGGAATAGGACTCTTATAGGAAAATAATGACTTGGCCACCAAGTAAAATCCGTAAAATCTCTCTATAATATAGACATTCACCTTAAATAAAACTCTATTTATAACATGTAATGAAACAATAAAAAAGAATATTACAAAGAAAGAGAAAAAGAGAGAATTCTTATTGATTTGGGGTGAATTACAATGGAATAGGACCCCTGTGTTTTTAGGAAAAGAGTGACTTAGCCACCAAGTAAAATTCCTAAAATCTCTCTAAAATATAGACATTCACCTTAAATAAAACTCTACTTATAATACTCCCTCTTGAATGTCTATTCAACAGATAGTGTGCTTCCTTAAAACCTTAATTAAAATAAAACCCAGTGGAAAAAAAATTCTAGAAAAAAAGTACACATGTTTAGAAATACGCCTTTTGGTTGCCTCGTTAAAAACCTTACAAAGAAAATCCAGTGGGACAAAACCTTATGAGGGAAAAAGATACAACACGTATCTCCCCCTGATGAGAGCATCAATTCACATACTTGAGCCTTCACATTCCGATCTTGTACACTAGCTTCTTGAGACGGTAGAATCTTGTGCTGATAACATGTAATGAAACAATAAATAAGAATATTGCAAAGAAAGAGAAAAAGAGAGAATACTTATTGATTTGGGGTGAATTACAATGTAATAAGACCCCTCTATTTATAGGAAAAGAGTGACTTAGTCATCAAGTAAAATCTCTAAACTCTCTCTAAAATATAGGCATTCACCTTAAATAAAACTCTATTTGTAACATGTTATGATTAGTTGTTGTAACGACCTGAACGGTCGTTTTGAGCATTTGCACATCACTTGGTAGTTTTGGGGCACGAGTAGCTTCGTACGATGTATTATGACTTGTGTGCAAAACTTGAGTTTATTCTAGAGTTGATTTGATATGTTTCGGCATGAGTTTTTGGAAGTCGAAAGTTCGAAAGTTCATTAAGTTTTATATGAGGTATGTTTCATCATTTCGATAATTTTATCTGTGTTATGTTATAGGACTTGTTGGTATGTTTGTACGAGGTCCCGAGGGGCTCGGGTGAGTTTTGGATAGAATTGAATTGTGTTGCACTCGTTTTTCTTATGTTTCGACGTCGTTTCCTCAAGTATAAATGGTACCACATTGAACAAATGAGATTTGATTTCTGTTTTGGTTGAAGCATTAGATCCATATTGTAATTACATATCTGTAGCAAAAAGAATCATCAAATTTGAACATCGTATGAGGATTTTATGGCCATTTTACTAAGAATTGGGTTGCCAGATTTTTTAGATTAATTACGAAATTGCCACTGACTTCGTATTTAAAAATCTGCATTATTTTCAAATATTGAAACCAACATATCTCCTTCATTACACATTCAAATGGATTGATTCAAAAGCCTATCTTGACTGATATTGCACAAGAAATCTATTGGAGGTATCAAAAGTAAGTTTTTGGAGGTTTGTTCATTTGGTCATATTTTGAGTTGGGGAGCTCGGATTTGGACATTTTTGGAGGAGATTTTCACCATATGGATTGAGGTAAGTGTTCTATACTTGATTTTGGTTATATTTCATGAATCCATCTTCGGTTTTAGCATTTGATTGATGATTTCAAAGTGAAATTTGGGGAGTTTGGCTAAAATTTCATAAAGTGAATTTTTGAGTTTTGAACATCGATTCGGAGTTGGATTTGAGTGAAACTAGTATGGTTGGAATCGTAAGAATGGGTTGTAGGATTTTATGAGTTTTGTCGGGTTCCAAGATGCAGGCCTGGGAAGAGCTTTTTGGCCGATTTTTGATTAAAGATTCGACCTTTTTCAATTGGGATTGGTTCCTTTAGCATTGTCTGATGTATTTGAGTTGTTTTTGGTTAGTTTCAAGCTGTTCGGAGGTCGGAACGCGTTGTATGGAATTTTTGGAGCATCGCTTGGCTTGCTTGGTATTGTAATTGGCTTATTCAAGGTAAGTAACTCTTCTAAACTTAGTGTTGAGGGTATGAAACCCAACAATATGTGTTATGTGATAGGTATTGAGGTGACGAACATACTAGGTGACGGGCATGTGGGCGTGCACCATGTGAATTGGGACACTTTTACTCCCATAACACTGTATAGTGGCCCTAGTTTGTTGATAATTATGTTTTCACCATGCGATAGAGTAATTAAGCAGTCAATCATATGTTGGTGCACTCCATTTGCTTCGGAGTTGCTTGTTTAGTTAGTATGATTTAGACATGTATTGTTTGGCATGGCGGAACTCTGTCCCGACCTTTATGACATTTATCTACTCTTAGAGGCTTGTAGACATATGTCTTGTACGTGAAAGATTGTACTGCGTTGCCGGCCTATGTTTTGAGTTTATAAATGATTATGTTGGCCTATTAGGCTCGTATGTCACATGTATATGATGATGTAATAAGAAAGATACGTTACATTGGTTAGAGACGAGTTGTAACAAGTAATAATTATCTAGTCTTACGGTAAAAAGGAATAACAGAGTCGAAAGTTAGAGACGAGTTGTAACAAGTAAAAGAAGCGAGGTGAAGAAGGGTACGAGTTACCCAGTTAATAAAGATTATCCTTAATATTACCATTCAAGAAGGGAGATATAAGCATTTTGAATTACCTACAACAATAATAGATATACGTACAATCGGCCGCGCTTATCTCAGTCATGCCCTATGGGAGCTAACGGATATAGTTTAAGAGGAAGACAGGATAGTAGGATCCGACTGTGGTTTGAGTAGCCCAAAATGATGAATGGATGGTTTGAATACAATTACATTGGAAGATTGGACGTCAATGGAGTATTGAAGGACGAAACAGAGGATATCAAGGAGGATATTTTGGAGTTCTACTAAAACTTATATTCAGAGAATCTACAAGAAAGACGGCTGGTTCTATGAAGTAAATGCCTTCCTACACGGGAAATAAATAAAAGCCACTCTTATTTGTTTTTGCACTACCAAGTTACTGCACAATTGTGGAAGCTTTTCCTGAATATTACTAGTCCGCATTTGGTCATCTTTTGAAATAGTAAAGGTATTATTAGAAGGTATCATGTCACAGAAAGGTATAAGACTCGAGAAATACCAGAAGATACTACACTACAACAAATATGCAACTACTTACTTCCTAATAACAATTCTAAGAAATCCATATACTGATCCATACTTTCAATATGTCTCCTCTTACACGAGAAAGAAAGTATGCGTTGGTTGACATTTTCGAAGGGATAAATATTTTTTTGGTATTGCTCCCATCCCTAGTAGAGACAACCTGAAGAGCCGGTGGAGCAAGGGGAGCTAAAAGCAAAAGAATGTCTTGTTCAAGTTTTTGGAATAAAGTAATAGATATAAATGTCAGCAGGAAGTAAGAAGAGAGTTTATGATGCATTATGAGTATGAAGTGATACGTGGATGACAACGGTAGATCAAAAAGATGACAATATTATAGAATTAATAGCCAAGTAAAGGAAAAGACAAGAGGTGATAGGCCTTGAGACAACAAAAGAGTATAGGCTATGAAGTCATATCATCATTTCAAGGAATAAGTTTGTGACTCCAACGCAACTACCAGAAGGAAAAGTTAGACCCCACAATAATAGAAACCGGTTTGGATTGGTGAACAAGCTAAACTAAACATGAAGTAGGAACTGAGTGATTTGATAATATTCAGTATCATGAGAATTTCAGATTTCATTTCGACAACAATAGAATAGACAACAAAAGAAGATCCATGATGAATTAAGAGAATGGTCATTCAGGCCGACGCTTCCTTAAAGCAAGAAATATGAGTAAAGTTAAGCTTAAGGCACAGTATGTGCCAGTTACATTAGTGTCACCATCGCGAGTGAGGAATTTTGTTATCCTTGGCACAAGAGGATTACCGCAAGGAAAGTATGGGTCATTGATGATGTGAATGGACGCCAAAGATAAAGAGGAAAAACATCTATAGGTAGGTCGTCATAGCTCCAAGTCTTAGTACTCCCCAAAAAGGGGGGAATATGGAATGATAAAGGAAGAATGTGATGAAAATGAGAAAGGGATGAGATTGTACTTATCCAAAAGTTATAGATATGCTATGATTCCAGAATCTTATGTAAGCACGACGTCAGGAAAAGGAAGTAGGTTCATGCTTGGGATGTTATTGATATATAAGGAGCAAGTACGTGAGGTAAGTTAAGACAAGGAAATAACCCAAGAAATATTGCACGAAATATGGATATGAGAATGGGCCGATGAGTAATTAGTAGTTGATTCAAGAAAAACCTAGTCATGACTAGACAAGAAGTTACAGACAAAATCGGAGATCATACAAGATAAATGTAGTAAACCCCAACATGGAGAATTCAGCCACGCAGTAATATCATTATAACACTTGAGATTTATTCAAATAGGAGTCAGTGTAGTTTAAGGTACCGTATGAGTGTTACGGGGATAAAAGAAAGTTCCATTGGGAAGACAGTCAAAATTCAATTCAGAAGCAACCCCACAAGCACAAGGATACGGAGGTAAGCAACTACAGATGATTATAGTCAAGGAAGGACATCAAAAGGTCTGTAATAAGCTCACATCTTTATGAGAGTCAAGGGTTCTCCCTAAGTACTACAACAAAAGACTAGTTGAGGAAATAAGGAGGAAGGTTTCAACCTAAGATCAGTGACCTAAAGAGGAAGTGATCTTATAATAACAGTCTCACAACAATGTTGTATGCACTCTATAAGGAAGTGGCACATACCGCGGCTAATGGACGAGAAGTAATCAGAAGTGAGATTCAAGGAGATATGAGTTTTATGGAATTCCAATATGTATGGGAACTAAGATAAGTTAAGTATGCACCCAACAAGTGGAAAAACAACCGAGAAAAGTAATTGTTTACATTTAAAGAAAGCTGAAAAGGAACATAGGGAATTATTCGATCAATAATCCAGAGTTAGTTACATTATGGACGCACTTAAGAGATCAGAGTATTATCCATGCAAAATATATGTTGACCATCATACGGTCGTAGGAGACTTTGGTAGAAGTTAAAAGAAATAATTAAGTCCAGGTCATAGACAAGGGATTGAGTTGTTAGATGATGGTATCACGGATATTACCTAGCGTATATGAACACTAAAGTAATAACTAATACCATGAGCCGTAGATCGGAAGATAGCTTAAGCCTACATAAAGGCTGATCAGAAGGAAGAGGAAACCAAAGAGTTACATCAACGAAGAAAATCAGGAGTCTGATTATTGGACCAAAAAAATAATTATAGAAATCATGATTGAGAACTTGTAGAATCACTTTTAACATCAGAGGTAAAAGAGAGATAGTACAACAACTATATTCTATAACGGCCCTACATTAGAGACAATCCAACCTCATAAGAAGTCAGTATGAAGCTCCCACCGGATTGTGTACGCACCAAAGAGGCAAGTGCTATAATAGAGCATCAAGTTGTGGATGTGAATTATACCTATGTAGAAGGGAGGTCATGAAAGAGATAGAAGATATGATGCGAGATTTTAAGGTAAGTAAGGTAAAGGTAAACAACGCACGAGATACCCAAATGTAAAAGGTTGTGAATAGTCCATACTTTGGATAAAAGGCTTGAAGCGCGGGGATTCACTGTTTGGAAATAATAGCGGCATCAGTAGCATATCATGCAACCTATGGTCTAGGTATCGGAAAGCCTGACTAAGACAGTAAAGAAGAGTGATAGACGATGTGATGTCTCACTTGGTGTTCCAAAAAATACATAGGATTTGATCACAATCTAAAATATGATAGAACGGCAAGGTCTTAGAAAGACAAGAGTAAGGATAAGGAGAAGGCAAGTGAGAAGGTGACAAAAAAATGGATAAGTCCTCGGGATTAAGCCTGTGAAAACAAAGGAACTGATGGTTCCTCTAAGTTATAGAAAGCTCAATATAGCCTGAATAAACTCAAAGGAGTCTAAGCCTCATAGCATTTGGAAGAGATGGAATGCTTATGTAGATAAAGGATGACGTTTGGGCCTTCTATTGAGTAATGATCTGACGAAGAAAAGAAAGGGAGCTTATGAATTGGACAGGATTAAAATACCCACGTAAGGTGAAAGAAATACGGTTATGGGAGTGTAATATCGTATCACCTAGGTGGATTAAAAAAAATCACTTCAAATATTCCATGATGCAACATAAGCCGTAGTAGCAATATGTTACGTAAGAAATTTCAAGTTATCAATGGATGGTTGTAGATCAACATTGAGGTTAATCAACAATGGATAGGTAAGAATTTCAAAGTATGAGATGAGACTGGGCTATCAATCTTAAGATGAACAGTAATGAAGAACATTAAAGGATTTAGCATTATGCATATACGATAAGCAACGAGAGTAACCTGGAGTTCCTTAGTAGACCTCGGTATCGACAGATCGAAGTAAGAATTTTGGTATAATATGGCCTACTTAGAGATAGTAAAGCTAATGACGCCTAGAGGGACAAATTGACGTAATTTTGTATATGTTCACAAAGTGAAGCCTAAAGAATGGCTAAAAACTAGAGTAAATAGAAGAGAAGACTTGCATAGGATCACATACAAAGTTAGAGTCGTAAAGGCTGCATGATAGAATGTATCAAGTGTTACGAGATTAGAAGTATTCCGACTACAAGTCGTGGTGTGAGAAATAGGCTTAAAGGGGGGAATTCCCTAGCGTTTGGGATTCATTCACATAGTAGTTTCCTGGATGGCAAGAGGACTAGTAAAGCATTCACAAGAGCTATGAGTTATGAGAATGATAAGTGCACCATTCAACATTCGAGGATGAATGTTCCAGAGGGGAGAATGATGTTACATCCCACATTTTCGTATGTTAAAGTTTCATCATAAGTTAATCGACGTAAGTTCGGGAATGGGATTATTTTGGAAATTATAAGGATTGTGATATTTCAAACAAGTGATAAGTAAATTCGTGAAGGTGAGAGAGGAACAAGTCAAAGGAAACGAATTTTCGTCAAAGTTTGGCATGTTGGGATAAATTACGGCCCAAGCTAGAATACTCGATATTTATGGACTATTGTCATACGAGGTACCACATGACCATGATAATAAGGTGTATGAGGTATGTGAAGAGTGAATAGTATTTTAAGTAAGTTGAGATAATTCTTAATTATGCGGGTAACTAATTAATTGCCAGGTAGTGGAGTATTACCTAATTAATTAATTAATAAATTATTGGATAAGAATTTACAACCCCGATACGTGGCAGCCTCATGCCTGTCAAATAATGACTCTTCGAAACATGTATTAAGGTGGCACAATTCAAGAGAATTGTGGCCAGGTCACCACCTTATTAAATAATATATGTAAAGCTTGCCAAGACTATCATTTTTGATAGCATACGAATTGTTTCCATTTCCGTTCATCACTCACTTATTCAATTAATGAAAAGGTTCAGCAAGATTTCCTTTAAGATGATACATTACAGTAGCGTAAGTTACTTAGGTTCATACGAAACTTCTTACAAAAACTAGCAACATGATTTTGCGATTCTAAAAGAGTACGATGCAATCTTTCTCAAGAAAATCATACGGAGTTTTCCCTACTCCAAGCATGTTATGGCTATCCCTTCTTTCTTTTGGCATGGTCCAAATTATACTGAAGAAACAAGCAAATACACAGTTTCTATAAATTACTCTATTCATAGAAATAGTAGGGGTGTCTATATTCTTGATTCCCCATGAGAATTATTATTATTTTTTGTTCATGGGTCTCACAATAATGCGCAGTTGGAAAAGTTTATCCGGAAGGAATATGGAAATTATTACGTTCTTTTCATGCATTTCATACATGTGCATTGACCCATGACCAGATGGCGTTATATACGCATATATATATAAATATATGTATATGGGATATGGGAAAAGGTTACGGCGTTATATACGCACCACCACCTGTTCAGTTGGTATATGATGATAATGTTGCCCATAGTGGATGAAATTATGATTCAAACGGCGTTATTTACATGTATATATGTATGTATATATATGTATATGGGATATGGGATATGGGAAATGTTATGGAGTTATATACACACCACCACCTGATCAGCTGGTATACGAGGATGATTTTGCCCACAGTGGCCGATATGATATGATGGGATGCCCTCAGAGGCTGATGATGTTATAAAACATGTACCTATGCACGACATGACATTCATACGCATATGGATGACATTCATACGCATATGCATGACGCCAAAACAATGAAGAACCCATTCTAGGATGCCAACCTATTTGATGTTCAATCACTTCCCTACATTCAATAATTTTCCTCCATACACGTGACCCTCTTCTCCAAGGTACCACCACTATATTTAATTTTTTGCAATATTTTTGGCTCATGAAAGAACTCCATAGACTTGTCTTAGTCTAATAACTCCACCACAGTTTACATAATAAATCTTTTGCCACATCATGTAGTGATCTAAACCCTATACCTCCTTCCTCACACGGTAACCATAGTTTGTTCCATGAAGACCAGTGTCTTCTAGTACCACCTACTGAGCTACTCTAGAAGAATTGAGAAATTAACTTGTGAAGTTTTTTGATGACCCCTTTAGGATGGTTCACTACTGACAGTAAGTGTATGGGCATGCTCTGAAGGACATTTGCAATGAGTACTTCCCTGCCTCCTATAGATAGTAATTTTCCCTTCCAGGCATGTACTTTGTTCAAAAGTTTTGTAACCAATCGCTGGTAATACTCCATGTTCCTCCTTGCATAAAAAATGGGACATCCAAGATAAGTGAATGGGAAGTCTTTTTTTCTATTCCTGTAATTCTTTCCACCTTCCTGACCACTACATCTACCAAGTGATGCATATATATTGCATATTTAGCCTTGTTCACAAGTTGACCAGATGCAGATTCATATGCGTGCAACACCTCCACAATCAATCTAAGAGAAGTGGAATCTGAGGAACTAAATACGATGGTGTCATCAGCATATGCAAGGTGGTTGGTTTTTGGACTCCATTTAGGTAATCCAAAGCCACGAAAGTATCGATTAAGATGCAGTGAGTTCAACCCCCTTGAAAGAGCTTCTGCAGCAATTATTAACAATGTTGATGATAATGGATCACATTGTTTGACACCCCTTGAGGATTTGAAAAAACCATGTGGTTGTCTATTTACCAAGATAGAGTACTAGTTCTTTCCTACCAGATCAAAATCAGGCCAATAAACATTTCAGTGAACCCCATTTTCCTTAGCATCTTTGTTAGAAACAACCATGATAGCCTATCATACACTTTTGTCATGTCTAGTTTGATCATAATATTAGGACCAACTTTAATTCTGAGCCTAATATCTGTGATAATATCTTGTGTCAATAGTACATTCTCTATGATTCTTCTACCTTTTACAAAACCAGCCTTCTCTTCTGATATTAAATTAGGCAGCAACCCTACCAATCTCTCATGTATAACTCTAGAGGAAATCTTATTGGCAAAGTTGCTGAGACTTATTGGTCTCATATCAGAGAATGTGCTGACCCCTTTCTGTTTTGGTAAGAGTACCAAATCTGTATGTGTTATTCTCTTAGGTAGTTGCTGTCCACAGAAGAATGCAAGCACAATTGCATAAATGTCTTCACCTATAATCTCCCAACAGGTTTGATAAAACATTCCTGTAAAGCCATCTGGACCCCCTGCTGATTCACCACTCAATCCAAAAACTACATGTTTCACCTCTTCTCTAGTAGGGGTACTGATGAGTTGTTCATTATGCCCCTCCGTCACCAAAGAAGGTACATGATCTATTATGTCAGAAGCATTAGGGATGGTTGTTTCACTTAATTGATCTTGATAGAACTTTACTGCTTCATCTGCAATTTGAGCATCTTCTTCTAGCCAGTTCCCATCACTGTCTTTAATCCTTCTGAGCTTCAGTATTTTCCTCCTCCCGTTGACCAGTGCATGAAAGAATTTAGTGTTTCTATCCCCACCCTTGAACCAAGCCATGCCATATTTCTGCTTCTAAAACTCCTCTTCTATTGCCAGATATTTTATCATCTCTGCCTGCACCTTTTGGAGCCTAGCTCTGTTCATTGAGTAGGGTGAGCTTCAAACTGTCTCTCATGAACCAGTACCACGTCCTCCATGCTTGCAATTTTTTGGAAAATGTCACCATATGTTAATCGTCTCCAAGTAGATAGGGCCTTCTTCACCTTCTTTAGCTTATGATTGAATAAGGTGAAAGGATTAGCACAAAAATCTGCACTCTAATGTTGTCTCACTATGTCTTTAAAGGAATCATGTTTAGTCCAAAAGTTCAAAAATCTGAATGCCTTTTTAATAGGAGCAGCTGATATGTCACACTTTAACAATATTGGACAATGGTCAGACCCTATTTTGGAGAGATGAGTAATCTTCAGACCTGGATAAGTTTGTTGCAATTCCATGTTTCCTAAGCATCAATCAAGTCTTTTAAAAATGCAGTCTTCCTCCGATCTTCCATTCCACCATGTGAATATGCTCCCTTTGATCAGTTAGGTTGCATGTATTCACACAATGTCTGAAATCATCCACCTCATTAATATGAACTTGCAGGCCTCCATATTTTTCTTCCTCATCCCATATCACATTAAAATCACCTCCCACAAGCCATGGGGTGGTCATATCTGTTTCCATTTCATATATTGAATCCCACAATTCTATTCTCTCAATTGCATTACATTTTGCATATACTAAAGTTAAAATGGAGTTTCAGTATGAAACAGCCTCAGAGTTAATTGTTGCACCATGTTATACAGTGTAGTCACTTCAAACACCTCATCTATGAATGCCCATATTTTATTGGATACATTAGCTACAACTTGCTAGTCTAATCCTTCTTCTATATCTCTCCATCTTGCTTGACTGCTGCATTGGTTCCATAATCCCAATAAATTCAAAGTGATGTTGTCTATGCATTGTTATCAATCTTTCGAAAGCATGCATGGTATTAACAGACCTCACATTCCAATTATAGCATCCATTACTGATTTAGATATTTGGTGAGGGTTTTCCTTGTTTGTACTCCTGTGAATGGCAATGTGGAGTTATCCTTATTCTGTTTCTTTCTACCTTTAGCAGCAGATTTCACCTTTTCCATTTGCCTAGGTGATAGGTCTCCTTGCTTGGAAACATTAATAAAGTTCTGAGTAGTAGATTCCTCATCAAATTCTTTGTTAACATGATCCTCTGGCGATTCAAATAACTTTTCACCAATCCCTGCTTCTGCTACTATACTATCTCCTCTTCACTAGTAATTGGATCCTTCGTTTGTGCGATGCTCTGCCCATCACCATTATGTAATTCTTTGTTTATTTCATTCTCATTTTGATCTTCATCATCATCTGCATCACATCGATCTTCATTTTCACTTTTCATCTCATCTGGGATCTCTCCTTCCTCTGAGTCTTCATATATCTGATTAGCCCAGAGTCTGCCTCCTTTCCACTTGATTCTTTCATTGTTTTTGAATTTTTCAAAATCTGCATCTTCTACTAGTTCTTTGTCAGTATTAGTGTCCAGTTGTTCTACTACTCCATTATCTTGAGTAGGTGCTTCCTGGCATGAGGTGTTAATGGCAACTTGATTCCCTTTGAATGTTCTTTGCACCCACTGTTGAGTAGTCTCCTTCTGCTTCTACACTTCCCTTCCTTTCTCTAAGTTTATGGCTTCACTTTGTACACCAGTAGCTACTGGCTCATTATTGGTATTCAAGATCTTCCCAGTTGTGGTTTGATTTCCATTGTTATTTGTCTTCGACTTGTTAGTCATAAGAGACTTAGGAAGGTAGGGAGGTGCTGCAGGATTTAAATTGCCAGCTTCGTTAGTATTTTGCATATTTCCTTGTCCAATACTATTCTCCACCAATGCCAATTGATTGTTATCATTAACATTACTGTTATCCACATCTAATACTGCAAATTTGTTTGCATTCTGAACTTGCTGTGGAACCACATTGTTCTTCTTCTCAACTAGAATAGTTTCTTGTCCAGTTTTAGCCACACCATCAGCCTGCTTCTCCTTTCCCTTACCTCTATTATCCCTTACTTCTTTCCATTGGGTTCCCACATTGCCTACAACCCTACCACTTGACAGAATCATTAAAGGGGCAGATTCCTTTCCCTTATTTTTATTCGCATCCAATACCCCCTCATTATCAACAACATGAGCATCCTTCTTATTTTCCATAAGTTCAGGATGAATCCTCCAACACTCTAGCATATCATGTCCTTGAAGCTTACATTCCTTGCAATATTTCGGTAAATAGTCATACCTAATTGTTACCCATTCTGTCCTTATCTCCCCGGTCACCTCATTTTCAATGTCCATACGCACTTTCTTAGGATGATCAGCTATTAAGTCCACGAGCACCTTCACACGAGCACAACTAGGTCTAGTCTTGTTCACAGTAGCAATATCAAGGTGGAGAGGTGTACCTACTACTGAGGCTAAAGAGGATAGGCATTCCTTTACGAAAAATGTTGGGAACAAGTTTGGGAATGATATCTATGCTATAACTCTTGGAGTTTCTTCACCTGCTTTAAACTTAGAGTCATATAGTAAAGTTCTCAATTGGAATTCCTATCCAAACTTTTCTTTTACGTAGTGGACACTTTTCGACGTAAAATCAATGTAATCTTGACATAATGTCAATCGTACCAATATATGTCTATTCCTTAGGAAACCAATATTACACTCGCCTTTGATTCCACATTGCATGGGAATGATTCGACGTAATTCTTGTAAGTCCGGCCCACTTCAATCCTTCATGTGAGAATTTGCAAACCACTGCAAACTTCAATCCTTCAATAATATTAATACGATCAACCTCTGATTCAGTAAACTTCACCATTGGTTGTCCTTGAAGGAATGTGGCTCGCCTAAGGGGAATAGTATCAATTGTTGTTGCTCGTTCGTGCATGGAAGTGTTGCTCGATGATGGCTTCACTGCTTTTGCATAATCCATGGGTTGGGTTGTGTTATTTAGATTCGTGGGGGGCTGGGTTATGTTAGGGGGTGGTTGGGGAGGAAGCCCATCCACTGTAGGTGGCTGGCCACCTGCCGGAGTGGCCATGACAGTGCACAAAATTATGTCGCCTCCAGTCGCATATTAGGGTTTAGAAGAGAGCTTTTTAAAAAAACTTATGAACGTCTTTTCAAAGTCAAACACATGCTTTGAGACTTATTTTGAATTTTAAAAGTTAACACCTTATGTTACAATTTGACCGGTCTTTTTGAGTTTAAAAACTCCATTTTTTTATTCAAGACTTTCTGTACGTTGTGCTGTTTTTTTCTGTAGTTTGGTTTCCCATAAATACGAGAATGATTTGGAATACTTACTTCCTAAGTTGAGGCTTAAGGTTGGAAGAGTTGATTAAAGTCCCCAGATTAGTATTTTAAAGGTTCCAATAGATTGGTATGATAATTTTAGAGTTGTACGTATGTTCGGTTTGGTTCTAGGTTTGCTTTGGGTTGATTCAACACTTTTACCTAAAAGCTAGAAATTTGAATTTAAGAGAATTTGAGATCTTTTATTTGATGCCTGATACTTAGTTTTGATGTTGTTTGTGGCATTTCGATCCCTTGGATAAGTTTGTATAGGATATACAAAGCTGTTGGATGATTGGACGGGGTCCCGAGGAGCTCGGATAACTATCGAGGTGGATACATATCATTTTTAGGGAAGTGAGAATTTTCTGATTTTCTGATATAGCCGCAGATGCAGATGAGGAGGTCGCACCTGCAAGAAGGGGTGTGCCTCTGCGAAGGAGGGCTAGGGAAGGCAATGTCACACATGTGGTGCAACGTCTTGCACCTGCGATTCACACCTGCAGCCAAGTGGTTCGCACATACAATAATGCCTGAGAGATTCTTTTAAGTCGAGATTTCACTCATTTTTACCATTTTTGTTATCTTGACGTAGAGAGGAGGTAATTTTTAGGAGAGTTTTATCCCAAGCTTGAGGATAAGTAATTCTTACTTGGATTTGATTATATATCTTGATTCATGAATTTCTACACCTAAATTATGTAATTTAAGAGTAACTTAAGAGAGTTTATTTTGTGATTTGAAATACCAATTTAGACTCGATTTTATGAACTAATTATATATTTAGACTTACGGGGATATGGGTCACCGGGATTTGACATTGGACTCGATTTTGACCATGCGGGTCCGAGTTGATTTTTTGTTAACTTTTGAGATTTGAATTAATATTGAAACATTATTATTTGGAATTTATTTTAATAATTTTATTTGACCCCTTTAAGTATTGTTTGGTTAGACATTTGGAGGAAAATTTCAAAGAAAAAGCGGTACTTGAGGGTAGAAGCGGTTCCGGGTGGAGGTAAGTCTCTTATCTAACCTTGTTGAGAGGTAATTTTCTACAAATTGAAATTATATACTACATGATATGTGATTTGGGAGTGACGTATATGCGAGGTGACGAGCGTATATACGTACGTACACTAAGGCTATACCATGTTTGGGGTAGTTTTAGACTTTATTATGACTTTTTTGGTTGTTTGTTTCTTCATGACTTATGCTTTATTTGATATTATGACTACGTAAGCCTATGTATTCATGCTAAAAATTATGCTTTAGCTTACGATATCTTATTTTGACATGATGAACTATTCTTGATATTGTTCATATATATAATTGATTTAGTTGTAACCATACTTTATATCATGAGCACACATCTGTATCTTTATTTTTTTTTATGTCCATGTGTATTTTATTGGTTATTTCATGAACATATGCATACATCCATAGAGTCAGAGATGTTAGTATGGTTAATATAATTGTTGCACATTTGGATATTTGAGCGGATTGATATTGTTATGGCACGATGGATTTCCGTGCAGCACTTCGGTATATACCTCATGTTACTCAGACTCATCCTTAAATGTTCGTCATAGTAGCTCATCCACCACCTACCTCTAGTTTTATGTTTTTTTCTTAACACATGTGAATATTACCATTCCAGTAAACCAGATTATTTACAAACTAAGAGCACCTCATGTAGGCCTTAGAAAAAGAATAGCGGCTAATCACATATCTCTTGTATCAATCCTATTGTAACGACCCGATAGGTCGTATTGAGTTCTAGTTTCCTATTTTGTGGCTTGAGACTTTATATAACTTTATTTAATGATTATTCGCTTGAGTGCATGGTCCGTGTTGATTTTCGAAAAGTTTAAATGTGATTTTTCAAAGAACACTTGATTATTTAACTTTAAAATGATTACAGTTGATCACAGTAAATATTATTGGTAAACAACCTCAGATAGGCGTTTTGATGATTCCTCTAGATTAATATGATGAATTTAGACTTATATGCATGTTTTGTTGGATTCCCAAGTGACCCGAGGCTATTTCGGCGCTTATTGTGAAAAATATAAAATTTGAATTTATGAATGTTGAAATATTTGAGTTTTGCTTATTGATTCTTGATTTTATTTTTGTGTTTCAAGTTTATGAGCGAGTTTGTATGAAGTTCATATACTTGTGTAAATGTTCGGAGTAGGTCATGTGGGGCTCGGGTGAGTTTCAGATTAGTTTTAAATCATTTTTTGCATTGTTGAGTTAGCTGATCTGTTGGTGTTTCACAGTGTTTCACGATCGCGGAGCTTGTCTTACAATCGCGTAAGAGAATTGGGGCCGAGGGTAGGTTGTTCTTTGCAATCACGTAGCTAGTACCACGAATGCATAGTGTCTTCTGGCACTGGAAAAAATGCTCTCTGGGATCGCAATGGTGGTCTAGCGACCACATAGAAAGAGTTGGGGCCATGAGACAATTGTTCTTCGCGAATGCGATTGTAGAATGGAAAACATGAAGACTTCTAGGAATTATGATGGCAGTGGGGTTTTCCCTTAATGAATATGTGTAGTGTGCCACAGACTTGAAGGATTGGCTGGGAGTTTCCATATGCGAACGCAATCTGGCTTTGCGAACGCATCGGTCACTAACCATCAGTAACGATCCGGCCGGTCGTTCCGTCAGATTAGCCCCATTTTCCCTGTTTCTTCTTTAGCATGTGTTGTTTAGCTTAATTATGTGGTGTTGGGTCGGTTGGTTCGGGTTCGGAGTGGTCGTGGTGAGAATTGAGACACTTAGTCTCTTAAGTTGGTTTTATAGTTGGAAAAGTCAACCAGAAGTTGACTATTAGTTGAACGATCTTGGAATGAGGTTTTATGGCTCGGATAGCCTCGTTAGGTGATTTGTGACTTAGGAGTGTGTTCGGAATGTTATTCGGAGGTCCGTGGTAGAATTAGGCTTGAATTGGCGAAATTGGATTTTTTTTGGTGATTTCCGGTCGGTAGTGGAAAATTAGCTATCGGAGTCGGAATGAAATTCTGAAAGTTGGAATAGGTCCGTAAAGTCATTTGTGATGTGTGTGCAAATTTTCAGGTCATTCGGACGTGGTTTGGTTAGTTTCGGCATCGTTGGCGAATTTCGGAAGTTTAGAAATTGTTAGGGATTAATTTGGTGTTTAGATGTTATTTTGAGTATTCCGAGGATTCGACTAAGTTTGGATGATGTTATATGAGGTATTTTTATTTTTGGTTGGGGCCCCGAGGGGATCGAGATGATTTCGGAGGCCATCGGGGAGTTTTGAAAGGTGGAGAAGTTGCTGGTGTGAGGTTGTTCTGTGATTCCGCAGGTGCGGATGTGTGGGAACAGATGTGGTCACCGCAGGTGCAACAATGTCGCCGCAGGTGCGGAATATGGGCTAGTTGAGGTTCATCGTAGATGCGGAAAAGTTACCGCACCTGCGAGCCCGCAGATGCGGTTGTTTGGGGCCAGATGCGGAAAAGGAAGAGTTAATGAGAATCCGAAGGTGCGGGTCCGCATGTGCGATAAAAAGGCCGCATATGCGGTCATCGCTGGGCAGAACCTATAAATTGATACCTTCGCGAATTTTGGCCATTTGTCCATCATTTGTGTTCGGGTTTGGAGCTTTTAAAGAGGAATTGAAGAGGGATTCGTGGGATAACACCTTGAGGTAATGCTTTTGGAACCTAATACTCGATTCTATGTTGGTATTTGACTGATTAAGCATGAAATTTGTGAAATCTAATGGTATAATTTGAGGGGTTAGGGCTTGGAAATTTGAGACTTTGATTCAAGGGTTTGAGGGGTCATTTGTCGTGGGATTTTGATGTAGTTGGTATGTATGGACTCGTGAGAGTGGAAGGATTCTAGTTTTGTGATTTTTACCAAATTCTGAGACGTGGGCCTGAGAGCCGGGTTTGATCAAATTCGAGATTTGCGATGTAATCTAATAATTTTTATGTGGGCTTCGCTCATTTAACATATATTAATGATATAATACTGATTTTGGTTAGATTCGTGGCGATTTGTGGTCGAGTCGAGCGGCAAGGGCATTGCGGAGTAGAGTTTTGGCTTGATTCAGGTAAGTAATGCTTCCAAACTTGGTTCTGAGGGTTAGAAACCCCGAACTACGTGTTATATGATTAGAATTTGGTGACGCGCATGCCAAGTGACGAGCGTGATGGCGCGCACCGTGAGACTTCTGACCTGGTTCATTCCATGGCACCGTTTAGTTCTTTTTTTTTTGTTGATATTTGTGCTTCTATCAATGTGATCAAAGTAAACATGTTGCAAATCATGCTAGACATTATGTTAAGGCTTCACGCCGATATTGTTGAGATCCAAGTGGTCATTTATGGCTGTCATCTCATGTGTTTCATTGATATTATATACTCAGTCAAGTTATTTCATTTCTTTGGCATATGTTGATGGTATTGTACTGGTTGTGAATAGATTCAGAGATTTTAGAGACCGAGTTGAGGGCTGAGATCATCCCAGAGTAGGATTTTACGCTATTAAGGTAAGTAACTATTTTAAATCTGGTTATGAGGGTATAAAACTCGGAGATTTAGTGTCATGTGACTGTTTGGAGGTGACACCCATGCTAGGTGATGGGCATGTGGGTGTATGCTGCGAGGGATTGAGACTAGGTCCGTCCTGTGAGGATGTGAAGCCTAATAGCCTTTATTTGTGTTTATGTGCTTTCATGTCTGCTAGGACTTGACTGCCTTAATGTTAGAGATCATGCTTAGGCTTTATCCCTGCTCACAGTAGTTATACTCAGTCATAGTGATTTTTGTACATGTTTACCTCTGTCTTTATTTTCTTCTTGCTGAATACACTGTAATACTATGATTTGGACTGCTTTCCTTTATTTATTGAAAACTATGAGGCAAGAGAGGTACATGACTGAGTGAGGTCGAGGGCCTATTGTGTCATGACCCAAAATCCAGGCCAGTCGTGATGGCGCCTATCATGGAACTAGGCCAGCCAAAACCCAGCTCGAATCATAATAAACTTCCTTTTTTACATTTTTACTTTACTGATTACGCATAAAAGTTTTTTTAAACATTTATAAAAAACAGATAAATCTATACTGAACATTTAAATACAACCCCCGAGAACCCGGAGTCACTGGTCATGAGCATCTATATAAATGTACAACTCAACGAAAATAAATTCTATAATATTAAACAGGAGAGGGAGAAGGACTGCGGACGCATGCAGCTACCTCGCAAACCTCCGAGAATCTCTGGAAAAGATAGGCAGCTCACCCTGCCCTAACACCTGAATCTGCACACAAGGTGCAGGGAGTAATGTGAGTACGCCAACTCAGTAGTAATGAAAATAAATCAGGTCTGAGCAGCAAGAAACACATAAAATCAATGTCATCAAATCTCAAGAGGCACAACCTCTCTTTCCAACAGTATAACATAGATATGTGAAATCATCATGTCTTAAAAATCATCTTCAGAAAAATCTTTTAAAGAATGTATATTTTTCAACAACTTCAACTGAAAGGTTTAGTATAAAAACGAAATGAATCATATAGAGGCCCCTCGGGCGAAACATATTTCATAAGCTCAGAGTGAGAGTAGTAAATCATCAGTAGCCCCTCGGGCAAGACATTTTTCATAACTCAGAGTAAAAGTAGTAAAATCATCAGTAGCCCCTCGGGAAAAAACATATATCATAATCAGCTCCTCGGGCAAAACATGTATCATAATCAGCCCCTCGGGCATGCCTCACAGTCACTCATAATCAGTCACTCAGCACCTCACAGTGACTCATGCCTCCCAATCACTCGTCACTCGGCACTCACACTTAATAGGTACCTGCGCTCACTAGGGGTGTGTACAAACTCCGATTTCGAAGGGCTCCTTCAGCCCAAGTGCTAAATAAACAAGACAAATCATGGCATCAATCACTCTCAGGCTCTCGGCCTGTCTCATATCATAAATATCCTCACAACATTGGCCCTCGGCCTCACTCAGTCAGATACTCTCAACATGCCACTCGGGCCATAAATAAAACGGGGTTCTCGACCCAATTAGTATTTCATTTAAAGAAATCATAATATCATCAAATAGGAGTGTCAACAATTTCACAAGAAAGACTGAGTGAAAAATCATAGTTTCAAAGTAGTGAGAATATTAGTAAAATAGCTCCCAAGGGGGTTAAAACAGATCGACATTAGACCCTAAACATGGATTACATCCCAAATATTGCACAATTCTTTAGAACATAATTAACATAAGGTTTTGAGTAAATATGCAACTCATTAGTTGCCGCGGAGAGGACCTAGCCCAATCCAAAAGTCAGTACGCGCCACATACTCATCATCCGACATGTGAGTCATTCTAAAAACAGTAAGAAATACGAAGTCCAGGGTTTCATACCCTCAGGACAAGATTTATAGCCATTACTTACCTCAACCGGACCACAACACTAGTCCTCTATGCTTTTGCCCCTCAAATTGGCTCCCGATTGCTCTGAATCTAGCCAAAACAAGTTCAACATTATTAACATATACTCAAGGAACACAACCCAATCGAAAATTATCAATTCATACAAGAATATCGAAATTCGGCCAAGCCCGAGCCCCGGGCCCACGTCTCGGAATCTGATAAAAATTACATCACAAGAACCCTTATTCTCCCACGAGTCCGTACATACCAAGAACATCAAAATCGGACAACAATTGCCCACTAAAATTACAAAATCTTTCCTCCCATTTTTTTCCCAAATTCTCTACTTAATTCCTCAAATTGCATGGTGAAAATCCAGACAAATTCATGAAATTAAACCAAAAATGATTGAAGAATACTTACCACAAGAATCCCACTGAAAATCTCATCCAAATCCTCCTTCTCCCAAGCTCTCTAATGGAATATTGAGTTATGGCCAAAAACCCCCAATTAGAACTTACAAACTTTCTGCTCAGCTCATTTTTCTTCATCGCGAACGCATCACTAGGACCGCGTTCGCGAAGCACAAACTGTCTCCCTCTTCTCTTAACCCTACGCGAACACGTCAAGAGCATCACGAATGCGATGCTTTACCCCACTTGCCCACTGCGAACGCGTACCCATCCACGCGAACGCATAGAACAATACCCCTGGGGTCCCTAACCTCCACTCTTCTTCGCGAATGCGTGCCCTTGAAAGTGAACGCGATGAATACGTCACTCAGACCTCCGCGTTCGCGTCCTCCTCTTCGAGAACGCGATGAATAAAATCTCAGCTCCCCAAACTCCTCTTTGCGAACGCGACATCCCACCCGCGAACGCGATGAACAAATCCTCTGCAACAAAAACCAGAAAAAATCTGCCAAGTTTAAATCCAAGAATCGATCCGTTAACCATCCGAAATTACACCCGAGGTCCTCGGGACCTCAACCAAACCTACCAACACACCCCAAAATTACATCAAATTCAAGCCTATGAACTTTGAAACTTCAAAATTTCGCCAACTACGCCGAAACCAACCAAAACACCTCCGATTGACCTGAAATTTTGCAGACATATCCAAGATGACATTACGAACCTGCTCCAACTTCCGAAATTCCATTCCGACCCTGATAGCCTATTTTCCACTGCCGACCGGAAATCGCCAAAAACTAACTTTCGCCAATTCAAGCCTAATTCTACACCGGACATCACAAAAATATTCTGAACACACTCCTAAGTCCAAAATCACCTAACAAAGCTATCCAAGCCATAAAATCCGCATTCTGAGGTCGTTCATCAATAAGTCAACTCTCTGTTGACTTTCTCAACTATTAGGCTACCTTGAGAGACTAATTTCCTCAATGCTCACCATGACCACTCTGAACCTGACCCAACCGACCCAACACACATAAATGAAGCTGAACCACATAAAATGAAGCAGAAACGGGGGAATCAGGTCTAAATTTCTTGGAACCACCGGGCGGGTCATTACATCTTTCCCCACTTAAACATACGTTCGTTCTCGAACGTGCCAAGAGTTGTTCTCCAACACTATCAAACTGTTACGCATATTACCATGCACATACCCAGGGGTGATCCCACGTCACCCTATCCCATATAGGTCCAATAGCACAATACCGCTGAAATTTTGAAATCCAAATCCTGGCCCACAGCCTTAGAACCAAATTCCCACTTCTGAAATGATACACAAGATCAAAATTTTCATAACTATAAACTGAACAAGCCTGAACATGCTGAATCAAGCTTTATACGCACCCCATATGAAATCACATAATACACCGCATGACTCAAACACCCATAGCAATAACTCTTTAACCACAATAACTGCTCAGAACAACCCAATACTGGTACACCACCTCTTATCAAGAAATGCCTCGCTCTAACACTTCCATATACTGCCGATGATGAAAGAAGCATGTAGAACTAACAACCATTCATCCGATCAGTCAGACATGTAACTCCCCCTTCCCAAACAGGAATTATAGCATATTTGGAAGCCGACTCCTGATATTTATCCTTCCAACTATGCTGTAGAAAACTCCAAAAATATTTATTCTAGGTCCAATGACCTCCTCTCATCTATCACAACCACCCTGAAAACATGACACCAACCATTCGACACATCGATAAAATTCGAAGCCAAAACCTGTGCAATTTGGGCACTTATCAGCAACTCCCCAATGAAATTAAATTTATATAAAAGATCCACACGAGAGGACTATCCTGCCATTAACAATTACCATCACCATATCATAATAACAGTCTGGCACACACCGTAAAAATAAAAAACACATGAATCTAATACCAAAGGTCATACCCCTACATAACTCCGCTACACTGCGCGATCTCATCCAACCACTGGTCCACTTGGAATATTTCAATACACTTTGCCCAAAAATCAATAACCATTCGAAATTCGACATCAAGTACTCAAAGTTCATTGTCATAACCACAGGGGAAAACTGGACGATACCATGCCACCCGAACCAGAAGGTATATAACCAACATGACTCAATCCCCCAACACCCAATTACTTACCTTACTCAAATCTAGCTATAAAGCCCAATTAGAGCCGTACCATATGTGCATATAACCAATAATCACCATTCCTCGCAACACCGAAGGGTCACTCATAGATCACTACAGAACATGAACAAATCAATCGCAATCGAATGGTACCTTTCTCAATAATAGGAACTCTGAGCCAACAATTCTGACCCGGTTCAGAACACGCACCCATATTAGCCTACCAGTGACCCTAAATTACTTTGATCACCCACAACAGAAAGACAACTTACCGAAAAGTTCATAATGACAGAATCATGGTACATACTAACATCCGACTAGCTCAACTCGCATCTCCATAGTCCATTACCACACAATATGTTGTTTATGAGAACTCTCAGTCTCGAAATCCATGAAACGTACGGATTACCATATATGATCACAACTCCACCGCACGAATACATAACACATCCCAAATACTCACTCATTCCACGAGGGATACCCCTATCATCCTTCTGTTTACCAAGCAACCTTGAATATCAACAGTCGATCCAACAATAGGGCGTCGTGATACCAATGAAGTACCCTTAACTCAAACACATTGCTCTTTGTGAAATATATACCCTCATCAAGTCGCACCAATTAGTGATATTATCTACCTAGTCATCTGAAACTGCCCATGCTGCCTAAGAATTTATGACCTTCCTTCCAGAACCGAACCGTGACCTCACATATGCAAATCTCAACTCTACCCAACATACCGCCCATGCCATGCCAACCTAGAAAATTGCGGGAACTCCATGGTCCCTTCTAAGCCACAAGAAACTATGTGCCCAACTAGACAAGAACTCCCATTAGATCCCATTAAGAAACAAACTCACTACATGCCATAAGAAAATATGCACCATTAACCGCCGTAGAAACCATCAAGAACTATCCGAAATCCCATTTGCACAACACCAAACCATCAGGACTGAACTCTTCTAATCAACCAAACTACACAGACCACCAAAAATCAAAGAGCATTGCTAAGAAATACCCAAAAAACTCTTCACCTTAGGAATACCCAAAGAACTAATTGTATCCCTTACCATGCCAATCCGACCTACTACCAAGTCGCCCTATTTACCCAGGTTTCTCCTGACTTACCTCCAAATTGATACTTCTTCCTGCCGCAATACCACAAATTTGCAACCCAGACTCACCACACGCGACCCAAGCATATAATCGTACCGTCTAAGGCTCATAATCCGCCGAATAATCTCTCCCAATTATCCCCAAAAGTACCACATTCAAATTACTTACCCTGAAGGGACTTACTGCGAATCTAAAGCCATTACCTTTACCTTCCTGATACCGATATGTAAAATATCACAAGTCTTGACATCCTCTAACGTAAATCTCAATCACATTGACCAATTAGACAGAATCGACCTAACTCGTTGCACACTAACATACTAGGAAAGTAATCCACTCACTTGAAACCACGAGCAAATTCATACATTGCACACACTACACCTTTTACAATCTCCACTAAATCATTCAATAGAACCCAGTTACCCAAACAAGTGCACCACAACCTATATCGAAGAAATTTCCATTACTCGTGACATTCCCAGATCCCATACCTGCAGGTCATAACTGATTTACCACTTTACCTCGAACTGGAACCAATACCACACATAATCATGTAATCAACTTATAAATAGCGAACTCCCCACTTGGCTCAAAGCCAAGGATCAAGACAACCAAGAATATGCCCACACATTAACAATGCCACCATGCTGTGGTGGGATTCAACTAAATCCTCCATAAGCTTATACGACCCCAACCATCTAACATTCAAATCATTTTCCAATCTCGCATCCACCATCGCAATATCCACGCCACTTCCACAAGCGATCTGAACTCTAATTACAACATATATCTTTTACTGGTAGAAGAGAACTCATTACAGAACTACATAGGGACCACACACCCTAGGACAACTCGCAGGAGATACCCCTGCCCTCTTAGCCTCAACTGCTATCTCTCCATACACTTTTGAAGACCAAAACTATCGCGGAATCACTACACCTTCCTGCATCTGAACACAACCAGCGCCTACCCTCGAGGCATCACAATACACGGTAAAAACCTGACGCTGATGGCAGAACTAACACTGGAGCGGAGGTCATAGAAACCTCGAGCTTCTGGAAGCTCTACCTACACATGACTGACCACATAATACCCTCACTGGACACCACGTGTCCCAAGAATACTACTGAACCGATCCAAAATTCACCCTCGGAGAACTGTCATAGAGCCTTCTCTCCCTGAATCCTTATAATGACATCCTCAGATACTGAGCATGCAACTCCTGGCTACGCGAATATGGCAGGACGCCATCAATGAATACAATAACAAAGAGTGCTAACACGGCCGGAACACACCGTCAATTAAATACATGAACGTTACTGGGGCAAACGATCTACTCAGAAGACATCACGAGGAACTCATAACCCAATAGAGATATCTGCTTCACTCCACAACTACACAACATGAGAGGTCTTCCAACATACTCACAACTCAGGCCATATACCAAATCAAGACAGAAATCAAACACTCAATAAATCTTACCACATTTCCAGCCAACCCTTTCGACACATTTCACAGTCTGAACACATCTAACGATCAATTCACACCCACCACATAGGCATCTAGTCATCAATTCTCATCAATAAGAATACAAACGGACATACAAGTCCCCAATTACATGTGCCCACACAACAAAAATCTCAGCAATCAAGCCACAGAATGAATCTGGCCTCAATTCCTCCAGACTGGCCCATTACCAACATGCAAAAATCGCATCTCATTCATGGAATCCACAATCCATCGATGCACAACTAATACCAAGCTCTATCGTACGCGTTCGAGTACATGGAAGGAATTCAAGAGTTACGCTCGTGGCTGAATACAATGGATTCGCACGACAAGAATTTTTTAAAATGTGAGATTTTTTCTAATGGTTCCGCAGCCTCTCGAAGATAAGTACAGACGTCTCCGTACCGATCCGCAAGACTCTACTAAACCTGCTCATGACCGGTGAATCCTATGTAACCGAGCGCTCTGATACCAATCTGTCACGACCCCAAATCCAGGCATATGTGATGGCGCTTATCATGGAACTAGGCCAGCCAAAACCCAACTCGAATCATAATAAACTTCCTTTTTACATTTTTACTATACTGATTACCCATAAAAGTTTCATTAAACATTCATAAAAAACAGATAAATCTATATTGAACATTTAAATACAACCCCCGAGAACCCAGAGTCACTGGTCATGAGCATCTACATAAATGTACAACTCAACGAAAATAAATTCTATAATATTAAACAGGAGAGGGAGAAGGACTGCGGACGCATGCAGCTACCTCGCAAACCTCCGAGAACCTCTAGAACATATAGGCAGCTCACCCTGCCCTAACACCTGAATCTGCACACAAGGTGCAAGGAGTAATGTGAGTACGCTAACTCAGTAGTAATGAAAATAAATCAGGTCTGAGCAGCAAGAAACTCATAAAATCATTGTCATCAAATCACAAGAGGCACAACCTCCCTTTCCAACAGTATAACATAGATATGTGAAATCATCTTGTCTTAAAAATCATCTTCAGAAAAATCCTTTAAAGAATGTATATTTTTCAACAACTTCAACCGAAAGGTTTAGTATAAAAATGAAATGAATCATATAGAGGCCCCTCGGGCGAAACATATTTCATAAGCTCAGAGTGAGAGTAGTAATTCATCAGTAGCCCCTCGGGCTAGACATTTTTCATAACTCATAGTAAAAGTAGTAAAATCATCAGTAGCCCTTCGGGCAAAAAAATATATCATAATTAGCTTCTCGGGCAAAACATGTATCACAATCAGCCCCTCGGGCATGCCTCACAGTCACTCATGCCTCCCAATCACTCATCACTCGGCACTCGGCACTCGCACTCAATAGGTACCTGCGCTCACTAGGGGTGTGTACAGACTCCGACTTCGGAGGGGCTCCTTCAGCGCAAGTGCTAAATAAACAAGCCAAATCATGGCATCAATCACTCTCAGGCTCTCGGCCTGTCTCGGCTAACTCAGTCAGACACTCTCAACATGCCACTCGGGCCATAAATAAAACGGGGTTCTCGACCCAATTAGTATTTCATTTCAAGAAATCATAATATCATTAAATATGAGGGTCAATAATTTCACAAGAAAGACTGAGTGAAAAATCATAGTTTCACAGTAGTGTGAATATCATTAAAATAGCCCCCAAGGGGGTTAAAACAGATAGGCACTAGGCCCCAAATATGGCTTACAAACGAAATATTACACAATTCCTTAGAACATAATTAACATAAGGTTTTGAGTAAATATGCAACTCATTAGTCGCCGCGGAGAAGACCTAGTCCAATCCAAAAGTTAGTACGCACCACATACTCATCATCCGATATGTGTGCCATTCTAAAAACAGTAAGAAATACGAAGTCCAGGGTTTCATACCCTCAGGACAAGATTTATAGCCATTACTTACCTCTACCGGGCCACAACACTAGTTCGCTATGCTTTTGGCCCTCAAATTGGCTCCCGATTGCTCCGAATCTAGCCAAAACCAGTTCAACATCATTAACATATACTCAAGGAACACAACACAATCAAAAATTATCAATTTATACAAGAATCTCAAAATTCGGCCAAACCCGAGCCCTGGGCCCACGTCTCGGAATCCGATAAAAATTACATACAATAACCCTTATCCTCCTACGAGTCCGTACATACCAAGAACATCAAAATCGGACCACAATTGCCCACTAAAATTACCAAAAGAAATTTCCAAATCTTTCCTCCCATTTTTTCCCCAAATTCTCTACTTAATTCCTCGAATTGCATGGTGAAAATCAAGACAAATTCATGAAATTAAACCAAAAATGGTTGAAGAACAATTACCACAGGAATCCCACTGAAAATCTCGTCCAAATACTCCTTCTCCCGAGCTCTCTAATGGAATATTGAGTTATGGTCAAAAACCCCCGATTAGAACTTAAAAACTTTCTGCCCAGCTCATTTTTCTTCATCGCGAACGCATTACTAGGACCGCATTCGCGAAGCACAAACTGGCTCCCTCTTCTCTTAACCCTACACGAACGCGTCAACAGCATCACGAACGTGATACTTTACCCGACTTGCCCACCGCGAACGCGTACCTATCCACGCGAATGCATAGACCAATACCCCTGGGGTCCCCAACCCCCACTCTTCTTCGCGAATGCGTGCCCTTGAAAGCGAATGCGATGACTACATCACTCAGACCTCCACATTCGTGTCCTCCACTTTGGGAACACGATGAATAAAATCTTATCTCCCTAAACTACTCTTTGCGAACGCGGTTTCCCACCCGTGATCGCGATGAACAAATCCTCTGCAACAAAAACCAGAAAAAATATGCCAAGTTTAAATCCAAGAATCGACCCGTTAACCATCCGAAATCACACCTGAGATCCTCAGGACCTCAAACAAACCTACCAACACACCCCATAACATCATGTAAACTTAGTCGAGCCTTCGAAACACAAAAAACAACGCGAAAACACCAAAATTACATCAAATTCAAGCCTATGAACTTTGAAACTTCCAAATTTTGCCAACTACGCCGAAACCAACCAAAACACCTCCGACTGACCTAATATTTTGCAGACATATCCTAGATGACATTACGAACCTGCTCCAACTTTCGGCATTCCATTCCAACCCCGATAGCATATTTTTCACTGCCGATCGGAAATCGCCAAAAACTAACTTTCTCCAATTCAAGCCTAATTCTACACCGGACATCACAAAAATATTTTGAACACACTCCTAAGTGCCAAATAACCTAACGAATCTATCCGAGCTATAAGATCCTCATTCTGAGGTCATTCACCAATAAGTCAACTCTCCGTTGACTTTCTCAACTATTATGCTACTTTGAGAGACTAATTGCCTCAATGCTCACCATGACCACTCTGAACCCGAACCAACCGACCCAACACACATAAATGAAGCTGAACCACATAAAATGAAGCAGAAATAGGGGAATCGAGGCTAAATTCTCGAAACGATCGGCCGGGTCGTTATATATTGTGAGATATTATAATATAGCATGTGAATTGTCCGTGCGGATCCAAATTGATACATAGCACGTTATTTGTCCGTGCGGATCCAGATATGATATGATAGCACGTGAGTTCTTCGTGCAGCACGTGAGTAGTCCGTGTAGATTAGCGCTTGGGCTGTAGGTGCCCCTCCGGAGTATGAACACCCCTAGTGAGCGCAGGTACCTATTGAGCGTGTGTATTGAGGGATGTGGGATTGAGTGACAGTGTTTGTGAGGTTTCATCTATTTTGTTGTTGTTGAATTTATCTGTTATTTGCCTTGTAATAGTTGGTAATTCGTGAAACTGATCTTTTA
Organism: Nicotiana knightiana; assembly: GCA_005239525.1. Taxonomy (NCBI): domain Eukaryota; kingdom Viridiplantae; phylum Streptophyta; class Magnoliopsida; order Solanales; family Solanaceae; genus Nicotiana; species Nicotiana knightiana. The sequence continues at coordinate 41,949 of ML414052.1, read as the reverse complement.
CTCATGTTCATCCTTAACTGTGAAAATTATTAATCAAATTATTTTTCTTAGCTCGTCACTACTACTCATTTCTTTAGTTATTACTATTACTTGCTACATCGGTTGTACTCATACTACACCCTGTACTTCATGTGATCCAGGTGTGTTTGGGGGCAGCGATTGTTGAGTCCATGTCGACTTATCTTCGGAGATTACAAGGTAGCTACCAACGTCCACATGACTTTGTTACTCCTTTTATTCCCTTTTCTGGTTTTATTGAAAGTAAAAAATTGACGTAATACTTTATGGATTTAGACTCTCATGACTTAGTGACACCCCGATGTTTGGGGCTCATTTTCCGCATTTGTATTTTCAAATTTAAAGTTTAACTTGTTTTCATGGGAATTTCTAATATTAAGAATCTTTACTTAAAGCCCACATTAGAGATTTTAGTTATTTTAAAATTATCCTAGATGGATGCACTTGTTTCCGTTACCTGATCGTTCACAACATCTCGTTGTTCTACTTCCCCATCCCAGGATTGCTTCCTGTTGTTGTTCGACGTGTGAATTACCTTCATACAATTGAGTAATATGTACTATGCTATTTTCATTCTGCCTGTGAAAGTGGTAGGGTTTTGTTCTACAATTATCGGTTTAGCTATCTAATTTAATTTCTTAATCCTGGAGAAAACTCTCTGGGTTGCAAACCATTACTATCGCTTCACTTTGTTTACCATTGATCGGCTTTGTGTTCTTCGCTGCATGTTATAGAAACTATATTATTGCCTAGCTAAAGGTTTGATCCGCGCATGAAGCTCAAATTTTTTTTCACATCGGTGCATGTTATTCTATCGTGCGCCATCCATGGGGTTATGTTGATGATATTATAAATGTGATCACTCTTGTTTAGCATTACTTACCAATGATTTAGTATTTTGTTCAATAGTTTGAGACCATGAGTTAATTCATATGATGTATTATAACTTGCGTATATATTTGGTTTTGATGTTCGCAGAATTCGGGATTGATTTGATAAAACGATTCTCAATTTGGAAGCCTTAAGTTAGAAGAGTTGACCAAGGTTTGATATTTGAGCAAACAACCTTGGAATCGAGTTTTGATGGTTTTAATAAGTTCGTTACTAATTTTAAACTTGGGTGTATGTTTGGATTTGAATTTAGATATTCCTAGATGATTTTGGCTCGATTTGTTAAAAGTTGGTAATTTAAAGAATATGAGAGTTCATAGGTTTGATTGAGAGTTGACTTCGGTGTTATCAGACTTCTATTGCGGTTTAAAAACCTTTGATAGATTTATTTAATTGAGTGGAACGTGTGCTTAATTTTTGGTTGTGATCTGGGATGTTTAAGTGTGATTCAGATGAGTTCAACAAAGATACAATGTTTGGAAGTTAAGAGAATTATTTTGACATTCGATTCTTGAATTTGTTGTTATTTGTGGTGTTTGACGGTTTGGATAAGTTTGGCTATTATATTTGAACTTGTTGGTATGATTGGATGTGGTCCCGTGGAGCTCAGGAGTGTTTTCAATTGATTTCGGATCATTTTCAGGACAAGTTGGCAGTTCTGATTCTTGTTCTTCACATCTGCGAAAGTTTGAACGTAGGTGCAATATCGCTTTTCGAGGTTGGTGTCGCTTATGCAATGTTGCTGTGTTCTAGGGATTTGTCGCTTCTGCGTAACTTGGAGCACAGATGCGCATCCGCACCTGTTGAGTTTGTGGACACAGATGCGAGAAGCTGGCTAGGGGAGGATTTCTGCATGTGCGGAGATTGTGGTGCGGATGCGAGAGCGCACTTGTGAGAGAGAGATGCACCTACGGATCTACAGATGTAGCTCAGTTGCCGCATGTACGATATATGATTACAGATTCTCGTAGATGCGAGATTTCTTACCACAGAAGCGGTGTCACATATACGACTATTTTGTCTGCAATTGTTGATTCATTGACAGAGGTTATTTCTTCGAAGGGCTAGACCATTTTATCATATTTTGAGATTGGGAGATCAAATTGGAGCAATATTTGCGGAAATATTCACCCATGTGGTTTGGGTATGTCTTATTCACTCAGATTTGATTATTATTCATGATTCTATATCCGATTTTGAAATTTGATTTATGAGTAGGAGTTTTTGCCTACATTTTAAAAATATTATTTTAGAGTTTTTATCATTCATTTGGATCCGGATTTGAAAAATTATATTTGGACTCGGCCGGATATGGGTCATCAGATTTTAGTATTGGTTTCCGATTTTGTACATGCGGGTGGTGTAATTCTCTTGGTTAACCTTATTAAGAGGGATAACCCCTAGTAATTGACTTGATTTCCATGTGTCTAAGGTATTAGGGTGGTGTATATGCATGGCGTCGAGCGTATATGCACTTACCGAGTTCGTATCATGATCAGAGTGGAATTTAAATATTTTATGCGTTATTTTTACAATATGCTCATTTGATTCCTGACTTGTTTGGCCTATAAGACTACGTTTGCTCTTGTAATCATGTTAGAAATCATGCCTAGGATTATGATTATTTACGACAGTTGAGGAACTTATTCTTGATGTATTGAATTGCGCTTAAATTGTTGGTAGTCACATCGAGACTCCATAAGCACTTATCTGTATGATAATTATTAAGTTCTTGTGCATATTGTATTTGTAAATTCTTGGGCATATGCATATATATCAAATTTGGATACTTGATTTGTGGTTGAGATTTTGGCACGTAAGGCAAGGTCGTGCGGTTGAAATACAATTATAGAACAAGACATAATGATCGAATATTGATTTATGAGGGATTGCTATTATGCCCCTCTTTCTGCTTAGATTAGGTACCGTCCCTCTGGAGTTAGGTTATAACCTATGTTACTCTGGTCTTGTGAGCGTGGTCGATACATGGATTTTGTATCGGGTAGATACATTGATTTTGTATCGAGTTATTGTGATACATGGATTGTGTATCGGGATTGGATCTTGTATCTAAGTACCTAGATCTTGTACCGGTTTGAGCATACATTCATATTCATTATTCATTTTAGAGCATTCATTTAATTACTAACTGTTAAATGCAATGTATACATGCTGGTGAGAGCCTCGAATTCGTTGATTGAAGCATGCCAGCTTTACTTACCATTCTCAAGCAGCGTTATGAGTATATGTTGAACTGGAAAAGCATGCTTTATGTCTTTTGACTACTTTATATATTGATATATGTTGATCATGAGGATATTTACTATTCCAACTTCAGACTTGCTATTATTTATATGTTGTAAGCAGTCAGATGTATCTAGCCTCCCCACTACTTCTTCGAGGTTAGACTTGATACTTACTGAGTAACGACTGTGGTGTACTCATACTATGCTCCTACATATTTTTGTGCAGGTTTTGAGAATAGTATTCTGGTACCCTTTGAGCTGAGTAGGAGTGTGTCATTGGAGAGTTTGTGGTAACCTGCCATACTGTTCGATTGGCAACACATGGAGTCCCTTTCCTTATTTATCTCATGTCTATTTCTTTCTCATAGACAGTTAGGATCATGTATTCAGACTTGTGCTTATTCAGTAGTTGCTCCTATACTTGTGTCACCTAGATCTTGGGGGTTGTATAGTTTTGCTCATGTTTAGACCATGTTATACTTGTTTCATATATTTTACTAGTTTGAGATTATTCCTGATTTCATTATTATATAACTCTATTAATTAAGAAATTATTTTGTTGATTTTGAGTTGGCTTGCTTAGCAAGTACGGTTAGGCGCCATTATGGCCCGTTGTGGGATTTTGGGTCGTGACAAGTTAGTATAAGAGTTCTAGGTTCATACAGGTCACACAAGTCACGAGCAGGTCTAGTAGAGTTTTGTGAATCGATACATAGATGTTTGTACTTATCTTTGAGAGGCTACGGGGGTATTAGGAAATTCCATTTCCTGACTCCTTATCGTGTGTTGATCACTCATTATCAGTTGTGATCCAAGGATATATGGTGATGTTCAACATGTGGTATGGGATGTTCTTTTTCTCCTGTGTGGAGGGCTGATTACTATCGTTGCTTTATGGAGGGGTTTTCTTCTATAGCCGCCCCAGTGTTGGTGTTGCCCATGGATTCGGGTGCCTTACACAGTATATTATTATGTTTCATGTGTTGTCTTTGGCGCAATGTTTCTACAAAGTAGTAAGGTGATTTCTTATGTGTCTTGGTAGTTGAAGCTCTTGAAGGGATATACCTAGTTCATGATTTGGAGTTTGGCATTTGTTCTGACGGAGGAAAGTCATTTGGATATGAAAGTTCTATCCGTGATATATAGAATTATGAGATTGAACATTACTGAGCATAGTAGAGTTCTTGCTTGTGTGGTTGCGCGGTTGTCTTTATTCGAGTGCATCAGAGCTCGTTAGTGTGATGATCCATGATTTCTTGTCCTTAGGGATACGATCTGCGGGTCGGTACTAAGGAGGTGGACCTTAGTGAGACGGTGTGTTTGTGACTTCAGGGTTGGATTTATGTCTCCAGTATTGATGGTTCGGAAGAGATGATCATTGAGGAGGTTTATAATTTTTAGTATTTTTTTCATAAATATGGTGCAGAGACGTATCAAGATTTGAGGCAGCATCATAGGTATCGAGGATGAAGAAGGACATTAGTAAGCATGATTTGGTGTATCTCATTATGAGCAAATTGAGGATGAACAATAAGGGCCGAGTGGTTTACTTTAGAAGGTGACTATATTTGTATGGAAGTGGGGGTGTATCATTATGGATTTTGCGGTAGGGTAACCACATGCTTTGAGGAAGGTGGTTGTAATGACTCGATCGGTTATTTTGTATATTCGATCCCCGTTGCCTTATCTGATGTTTCATGTATGTTTCTTTCTTATTTTGTGACTTGCGGGAATGGGTTGTTTGGTTTAGGAAAAGTTTTGGATGCTTCACGTATCGAAATCACAACAATCATGGAGATCCCACAACCCTAGAATACACAAAATATAAAATTAAAGAAAAGAAAAGGGATAGAAAACTTGTGTTGTAGACATCTCCGGCTTCTAGCCATCTTTTAGCACTCAAAATATTCTTCTCCCTTTAAAATATGACTAACCCCTCCCCCTCCCCCCCCGGTCAAAATATAAGTGTAATAGGTATTTAAAGAGGTTACAAAATAAACCAAGTCCTAAACTACTTGGAAAAAAACAAAACTCGGATGTGGCTAGTTGTGGTGCATGCTTCGCATTCATTATCACATGCATTCAAAATTGCAATCTTCTTGGACCTTGTTGTGGATCTTGCATCACAAGAAACATGTCATGTTATGGCCTTGGATTGCAAACTCTATCGCGAGCAACCCCTTTCTTTGCGCACATCGCCTTTTTCTTGAGGTGTTCTTCAACTGCTAGTCTCTTTTCAACATATAGAAACTTCATCAGTTCTTGCTCTAATCGCTCCTTTTTTTATTTGTTTGCACTTGAATATTTCCTACAATCATAAAACATATTAAGTATGCACAAACCACAATCTATAACATAAAAGAATGATTAAAGTACTAAAAATGCGAGGAAATATTAATGGAAAATAGGCGATTCTCGCCTAACACCATTGACTTTGTGCAATTATTTAAAGATTTCCATACAAAATGATTTGCAGAAGTGTAGTATGAGTACACCTCTATCGGTACATAGTAAGGATCACGTAAATCCACGAAGAAGTAGTGGTGAGGTTAGATGCTTTTGAATACTTAGCACACATATATAATAACACAATAAGAACTGAAATAATGAATAATATCATGAATATCAAGAACCACAGCTATCAGCAGTTGAAAGGTACTAGGCATGCTTTTCTAGTACAAAAATAACCTTATCACTTCTCAGATATAATAATGAAAGATGACTTGCTCAAATATCAGGGTCGAGATTCCCAATTAGCATAAAAGGACATCAAGTAACAATTTAAAATGAGATAAATATATCACAAATCAGTAATAAGAATGCATTCACAATCGGTACAAGATCTATGTATCTCGATACACAATCCATGTATCACATAATACAAATTCATATATCAACTTGGTACAAAATTCATGTACCGACCATGCTCACAGGGCCCAAAGTAACATGGGTAATCACCTGACTCTGGAGGGACGATACCAAATCCATGCGCAAAGAGGGGCATAAATAATCCATCATAAATCAATATCTGATCATTATGTCCAATGTGCCATAACTATATCTCATCCGCATACTTTACCTTTCGTGGCAAAGTTCTCAGTCCAAATCAAGTATCCTTATTCAAAATATATGCATATGCTCAAGGATTTTGGATAAAAGGTGCACAAGGACTTGATAAAAATCATATGGATATGTATGTGACTATGGTCAATTTAAGCAATTCAACATATCAACGATAAGTTCCCATGCCTTCATAAATAACAATAATCCTAGGCATGATTTCTAACATGAATAACATAGCAACGCAGCTACATATGTCAAATAAATCATACATCAAAATGAGCACATAGTCGAAACAAGTCATACAATATCTCATTCTACCCCGGTCATGATATAAACTTGGTACGTGCATATACGCTCGCCACCATGTATATACACCACCCCCAATACCTTAAACACATAGAAGTTAATTCCAATCCTAGGGTTTCCCTATTAACCAGGTTAACCAAGAGACTTACCTCCACCTGGTAGCAACTAATCTCTCAAAATCACCTTTCGTCTAAAATTGATCTCTGAACGAGCCGAATTTAGCCAAATACAACTCAATATATCCAACAATGCCATTGTAATCAATCTCAAACAGGTTGGTCCTAGAAAAGCTTCCCCATTGGGCTAGGATATCTTACAGACACATAGGGTAAGTTCCACTTCATAGATCTACTCCGAAGTTCTCGAGACCCTGTTTCTTATTATATTTTTGTCTTATTGTACTCAGACAGCTTGACATGTATACATGCTTGATCTCAATTGACTGTTGCTCGTGTACTTGTGCAACCTAGTTTTGTGGGCATATTGTATTGGTCGTGTTTAGGCCTTGCTTGTGGTTGTTATTAGATATTATCGCTATTTTGAGACTACTTCTATATTTTATTGTTATGTATCTTTGTTGAATAATTAAAATGGGCTTTATTTGTTATCTTCGGGTTGGCCTTCTTAGAAAGTTCGTCTAGGCGCCATCACGGCCTCGAGGCGGGATTTTGGATCGTGACAGTGGTACAATTTGGGTCATTGTGGACAAATTATGAAGTCTGTTCATTTCATGTGGTGATGACTACTTACGTTTTTGGGGTTTTCGGATTCGATAATAATGATTTTCTTGAGCTACAAAAGGGAATGTGAATGATTGATTCTCATCGTGGTGTATTATACGATCTTGAGTTTTTGATGAGCTAAGGGATCTCGCGGTTGTTCATTGGTGGAATGAAACATATTCTTGTGGCCTATGTACAAATGTAGACTTGGGAGAATAAATTGATTACATAGTAGTGGCGCTCATGGAAAGAATTGAGGTTACTTAGGTAGGTAATCTCCTGTGAGAAGATTTGAAGTGGTACAATTTTTATTAGGTTGCTGCAAAGTGTTTTACCTTCGATCCAGTGGGATGTATGTACTATGATGTAAGTCTAGATCTCTTGAGGAAGATGAAATGACTGTCGCAAGGTTGAGATGCATTTGGACCGATGATTTGGGATGTGTTATAGTTACTGCAACATGGGCTTATGGGAAAGTCAACTGAGTAACAACATGAGGTAGTTAAAGAGGAACGATTACTGTGAGTTCTTAGGTTATGTGATTTTTTCTTAAAGAAAAGTGGGAGAGCTTATCATCGACGTTTGGATCACATGGTCATGTGTTGTTGCATTTTTGGACTTCAGTGCACTTGTGGATCTGTTATAACTTGAGGAGGATGGAAGAAACATATTCATATTTATAGAAGATCTCTTTAGAGCAGGTATTTCAGTATGAGGTACTATTGGGTGTATAAGAGTGGATAGTGGCTTACGAGTCTTAGGACGACAAGATTTTGTGTTGGGATCACTTGGGATTAGTTTTGATTGAGGTCTATAGTGTATTGAGGAAAAGAAAAGTGTTCCCATGAAGGTGGGTCTTGAATAATCTGAAGAAGTTGGGTCCGTTAGCAGTGGCTTGGATCATCATGTTAATAAGAGGTGACAAATTTTTGGGAAGAACGGGATTTTGCAGATGTTTTGGGAAATACCTTTCGAGTTAGACAGTCTGCATGACTTGGTTGGTTTAGAGGGTTTCAGTTCTGGTATCCTGGTTAGGTGCAGATGGACCCTGAAGAATTTGTGATGATCTTTGACAATGACTTGAGGTTGATGTATTCTAAGGATATGGGAAGGTTGTTACATGCAGTGATTTTTCTCCTGAACTGAGTTAATGGAAGATTTAGGTCAATGGAGTGTGTATCCTATTGTGATTTATAGGTGATAACGAGATTCTCATATTTTTGTGTTGTTGTGTAATAGTTATGGTGAGTTGTGTGGGATTAAGATCAAATGGACAAGATTGTGGTTCAATTTTTAGAGGAATGACATGAGTTCTGGACAACATAGGGGATTTCAGATGATTAAGAGAATAATAGCACTATCTTGTATCTCTTTAGGAGAGCATGTGATGTATAATACGTATCGTAGGTTGATTTGCAGAGGCTTGACTAGTACTACAAAGATCGTGTGTGTGGTAATCGTGGATGTTCATATTTTTGCTAGTTGGTGCAGAAGGTTTGTAGGAGTATTTCTTGTGAGGTGATTATGTATGAGTGATGTATAAGTCATTTGAGTAGGGGGGATAGATATCAGGTATAAAGATTTTATATTCTCAAGGTTTAGCGATTTGATCTTTGTGGAGGTAGATTATTTTGTTGGTTACACATGGTGAAAATGTATTATGGGTTAGGCAAATGATTTTATGTGTCATGGATGAGATCACTGTGGAATTTGGGAGGTTATTTACCTATTTTGGGATGATTTGAATCAGTTTGGGGATCTATTGGTAGGCCTAATGAGAATGAGTATTCTATACTAGATCCAACTTACTTACTCAGTCGTGCTAATCGTTTTTATAGTGTGTGATGCTATTTGTATTCCATGGTTATGTTTATGCATGATATGTGTTGGTTGTTGATACACATGTGTTCGGTGAGTATGAGTATGAGTATTTTGGCTCAATGATCATTGCCGTGTGGAGCGGTACGACGATTGGATCGGGTTACACACCGATGCAAAGTTATGTTTGGATATGATTTTTGGTGTTTACTCCGTGTTTTTGTTTCTACCTGGTGGGATATATTCTATGAAATTCGCTTTTGTGATTGTATTTGTCATGCTTGTTGGAAAGTTCTCTCATTTGGTTCTTGTTTTGTTATTGAATATATATGAGTTGTTGCTTGTTTGGTGCACAGATTGTGTAGTACGAAGTTCTAGGTGGCTTTTGGTGTAGTCTGTCAGTCGGGCAGTTTATAATGGTTGAGATAAGTTATTGGTTCTGGAACTTGCGCAATCAGATTTGGATAAGGTGTGTTTGGAAGAAGAAGTCAATAATCAACTTAGAATTTGGCAATGGTTTGTGTCGAGTGAGAGGACCCCATGACTTGTTAATGTGGTAGGTGGTTATGTGTTTCTATAGGTTTATTTCATCATTAACAGTGTTTTGAAGGTCTAGAACAAGGTTCTATTTGATATGAGGTATATTACATGTACTGAGTATGGTACTGAGCAGCTATTATGGTCATAAGGTATTGCAATAGGCATATGAGCGATGGAGTACGTCGTGTGGTTATATCTTGGGAGCATACTTATGGATTCAAAAAACTTGTTGAGATTGATAGAGTGTATGCACACGAGAAACAAAGCTAAGAGGAAGTTTCAGATGTTGGATTGTGGTTCTAAGGATTGTAGGCTAAACTGAAAGAAAGAATCTTTAGTCGGATTAATGTAACGGGCTTGTGTGATTTGAGGTGATGAAAGATCACCCATGGGTATATGTATGATTATCTACACGGAGATTTGACATCTTTGGCATGACTCATGTTCGCGAGTGAACATATGTTTAAGTGAGGGAAATGTAACGACTCGACGATCATTTTAAGCTTTAGTATTTCGTTTAGCGAGACCTTGAGTAGTTTCATATGATATATTATGACATGTGTATATGGTTGGTTTTGATGTTCGCAGGGTTGGTGATTGATTTGAGAGAATGATTCTCAATTTGGAAGCCTTAAGTTGGAAGAGACGAGCAAGGTTTTACTTTTGAAAAAAATGACCTCAGAATTGGGATTTGATGGTTTCATTAGGTTTGTATGGTAGTTTTGGACTTAGGTGTATGTTTGTATTTGAATTTGGATGTTCATAGAAGGTTTTGGCTCTAGTTGTTGAAAGTTGGCAATTTAAAGAATTAAAAAGTTCAGGAGTTTGAGTGAAAGTTGAATTTCGTGTTATCGGACTCAGATTGTGGTTTTCTGACCTTTTATATGTTCATTGTATTGATTAGAACTTGTGTGCAAAGTTTGGTTGTGATCCAAGATGATTAAGTATGATTCGGACGAGTTCGGTGAAGTTAGAATGTTTGGAAGTTAATAGAATGATTTTGATCTCCGATTCTTAAATTTGATGTTATTCGTAGTGTTTTAAGGCTTTGGGTAATTTTGGATATTGTATTTTGACTTGTGTGATGACCCAAGGGGTCATTTTAAGAATTAAGACTATGTTCTAGGTTTATTCTCCATAAAAAGACTAATTTCATTTACCTCGATTTACATGCGCAGTCTAGGCGTGAAACCAGAAAGCTTTTATGTGAAAATAGGAAAAATAATAATTTTTGGAATTTAAAATTTGGTTTTAGTTGACTTGGTTCAATATTTGTAGTGAACGGACCCGGATCCGTGCTCCGACAATCCTGGGAGGTCCGCAGTAAAATATGGGACTTGGGCGTATGCCCGAAATTGAATTCCATGGTCCCTAGCTTTAGAAGTCAATTTTTGAAGAAAATGGTTATACTAGATTTCAAAGGAAATAAAGAAATGAATCTAAAGTTTGAAATCATTAGTATTGGGCCCGTATTTTGGTTTCGGAGCCCGGTACAAGTTTGTTATGATGTTTAAGCCTTAACTATAAAATTTGGTGAGAATCGAAATTTATTTGACGTGATTCGGACATCCGGTTAAGAAATAGTAAAAGTTAAGTTCTTGAGAAAAATGGTGAGTTTTGAGGTTAAATTCATAGTTTTAGATGTTATTTTCATGATTTGATCGCACGAGCAAGTTCTTATGATGTTTTTAGACTTGTGTGCATGTTTGGTTTATAGCCCCAAGGGCTCGGGTGAGTTTCGGGTAGGTTTCGGGATGTTTTGAACTTGTAAAATCTGGTGTCATAGCTGCGCTGGTGTGCCCGCACCTGTGAGCCTTGAGCTGCAGGTGCGAGCGGAAGCCCGCAGGTGCGACCAAGCCTGTGCTCCCCTATGTCCGTAGGTGAGAACCTTTCTGCGCAGGTGCGTGACCGCAGAAGCGGTAATGCAACCGCAAGTGCGGCCCAAGCTGCCCAACTCCTTTTCCGCAGAAGCGGAAGTTCTCCCGCACGTGCGCAGTCGCAGGTGCGACCCAAACACTGCAGGTGCGAGGGTCGGCCAGTAAGTTCATATTAATTAGAACTCCAGCCTTTTTCTTCTTTTTTTCCACAAGGGTAGAAGTTCTAAGGCAATTTTCTCAAGTGTTTTTCTTCAAAATCATAGTAAGTGTTCATTAACTCTTTTCTTTTAATTACCCAATATTTTTCATCACTTTTCAATCCAAAATCAAGAATTTTCATGGTAAAAATTGAGGGTTTGGGTAGAATTAGGAAATTTTGTAAAAATCAAATTTTGACCTCGAATTGGGGTCGGATTTTAAAACTAATTGCTTGTTTGGGCACGGGGGTGAATGAGTAAACGTAATTTGGTTCGATCTCAAGTTTGGACCAAGCGGGCCCGGGGTCAGGTTTTAACTTTTTTTGAAAAAAAATAGGAAAATCATAAATTTTTAGTAAAGTTACTTCCTTTAGCCTTAATTACTGATATCAAGCTAATTATGATTAGATTCGAGTGTATTGCAGGTGAATTCGAAAGGAAAAGCAGTAATTGAGCAGTGAGTGACCTGCGAATTTGAGGTAAGTGCTTGGTTTATCCTTGACTTGAGGGAATAGGAATCCCCAACTTAAATGTTATGTGAATTTGCATGTGTGTGGTGTATAGGTGAGGTGACGAGTATCTATGCACCACCAATTGTCTGTTTAACATGATCCCTTTCCTCGTTTCCAATTATTTGCTTTCGGGCTTAATTGTTTCATGATCATTGATGTTTATATGTCGATTTGGATTTGTTAACTTATTGTTACGTATTGTTTCAAGTATTTTGGAAGTGTTGGCTATTCTCTTGGTTTTGTTATGTTACATAAGGATTGAGCTGGATGTCAGTGTTACGATATATATAAAATTTCCAATTGGTTTCGTTGTGAAATGATAATTGATGAAGTTTATGAGTTTTACAGCTTCTGTTTACAATTGTTGATACAAAAATATTGGGAAAGGCTTGGCCTGAATTGTGAAATTTTTTCATAAATAAACTGATACGATATGTCTGGTGGGAGCGGGTTGCACGTCGCAACAATGAGTGATAAGGGTGGACAGATGTGATCCGGTTGCACGCCGCAACAGGAGAAATAAGGGTGATATATATATATATATATATATATATATATATATATATGGAGGAGCAATAAGGGTGGACATGTGGGAGCGGGTTGCACGCCGCAACAAGGAGCGATAAGGGAGAATAATTATGTTTTACTGATTTTCAAAAATAAGGATTTGGAAAACTCTGGTTTTATTAAAAAGGTTTTCATACTCTGATTTTATTGTGATTTAAATTGGAACTTGGAAATTTTGTGGAGTTGATTACAGTTGATATCTGAAAAGAGTTATCCGAGTTTTTTTTATTTACTGTGGCAAGTTACTAGTTATCGAGTTTATTGTTATTATTCCTTTCTTGCTTTAGTATATATATTGTTCACAGGTTTTGTTGTAAATGCCCTGCCGTAGCCTCGTCACTACTTCGTCGAGGTTAGGCTCGACACTTACTCAGTACATGGGGTCGGTTGTACTGATACTACACGCTGCACTCTTTTGTGCAGATCTAGGTACTGGCCAGAGTTAGGAGACCTTAGTAGCTGTGCATTTTTGTTCGAAGACACGAGGTAGATATGCTGGCGTACGTAGATTCCTCGAGTCTTCTCTTTACTTTATAGACGTTGTTTTATTTCTTTCATAATAGAGATATATTCTTTCAGCCCATTGTTTGTAGTATTCTTAGTAGTTCGTGAATTGTGACACCAGACCCTGGGTAGTCTTATAGATATATATTTAGTTTGTGGTTCGGCTTAAGTATTGATTTTTTTTATTTTTATACATGAAGTTAATTATTGGAAATTATTAGAGTTAGTTTATTTTAAATTGTCTCATTGTGTTTAAGTAAATATTCAAAGGGAAATGGTTAATCAAGTTCTAACTTTGGCTTGCCTAGCAAGTATTGTGTTAGGTGCCATCACGATTTCGTGGGTTGGGAATTTGGGTCGTGACATGTTGGTATGATTACATGTGGTCCTTCAAGGTTCAAGAGTTTTTTTGATTGATTTCAGATTGTTAGGTTCATGTTGGCTATTCTGGTTCTGGTTCTTTGCACCAGCAGAGGTTTGGTCAAAGGTGTGATGTCGTTTTTGTAGGGTTGGTGTTGTTTCTGCGATGTTGGTATGTTCTTGGGATTTGTCTCTTCTGCATAACTTGGAGCGTAGATGCGTGTCCGCACCTGTGGAGTTGGATGCAGATGCAAGAAACCGTCTGGGAGAGGTTATCCGCATATGCAGAGATTGTGGCGTTGATGTGAGAGTGCACCTGCAAGAGAGATGCACCTGTGGAGCCACAGATGCAATTGAGTTGTCGCAGATGCGTTATGTGGTTAGTTGAGGGATTCTCGCAGATGCGACTGTTTTGTTTGCAAATGTGGATTTACTGGAAGAGTTTATATCTTCGAAGGGTTAGCTCATTTTATCATATTTTGAGATTGGAAGCTCGGAGTGGAGCGATTTTTACCCTTGCGGTTTAGGTAAATGTTCTTTACTCGAATTTTATCATTATTCATCATCATATCTTCGATTTTGGCATTTGATTTATGAATCTAAGGGGGAAATTGGGGATTTCGCTTGTACTTTAAGAGAGAGTATTTTGGGTTTTTGACCATTGATTTGGATCCCGATTTGAAATTAATTATATATTTGGACTCGGCATGTTATGGGTCTTGAATTGGTTTCAAATTTTAGGCACGTGGGCTTGGGTTGACTTCTTGGAAAATTCTTCCAGATAAAAGTTTTATGAATTAGGATCGCTTGGTATTGCATTATTTGACTTCCCTTGGATGTTGATTGGCTTGGAATTGCGTGATTGGAAGGGATAGCGTGAGGTTTTGATACGATTCGTGGTTGAAGCTAGCTCAAGAAGAGGTAAGTCGCTTGGATAACCTTACTAAGTGGAATACCCTAGGAGTTGACTTGATTGCTATGTGTTTAAGGTATTTGGGTGGTGTATATACGTGGTGGAGAGTGTATATGCACTTAAAGGGTTCATATCATGATCGTAGTGGAATTTGAATATTGTATTCCTTGTTTTGACGATATGCTCATTTGATTCTTGATTTGTTTGGCTTATGTGACTACGTTTTCTCTCTTACTCGTGTTAGAATTTATGCCTAGGATTATGATTATTTATGTACGAATGGGAACTAATCCTTGATTTGTTGAATTGCTTAAATTGTACGTAGTGATATAATGATTTCATGAACACATATCTGTATGATAATTATTATGTCCTTCTACATCTTTTATCTGTAAGTTGTTGGGCATATGAATATATATCACATTCGGATACTTGATTTGGACAGAGATTTTGGCACGAAAGGCAAGATCGTGTGGTTCGAATACCTTTACAGTAAAGGACATGGTGATCGAATATTGATTTGTGAGGGATAGCTATTATGCCCCTCTTTGCATTTGGATTTGGTATTGTCCCTCCGAAATCAGGTGATAACCTATGTTACGTTGGGCCCTGTGAGCATGGTCAGTACATGGTTTTGTACCAGGTCGATACATGAGTTTTGCATCGAGTTATTGTGATACATGGATTGTGTATCGGGATATATAGATCTTGTATTGGGGTATATGGATCTTAACCAATTTGAGAATACATTCATATTCTTTATCCTTTAGGTGTATGCTTTTAAACGCTAACCGTTAAATGCCATCTATACATATTAGTTGGGAGCCTGGACTCCGTTGATTGAAGCATGCTAGGTTAACTTGCCATACTTGAGTAGCGTTATGAGTATTTGTTGAACTGGAAGAGCTTGCTTTACGTCTTTTGACTGCTTTACATCTTGATATCTGTTGATCATGAGGATATTTAGAGTTCCAACTTCATGCTTGTTATTATTTCTATATTGTAAATATTCAGATGTATCTAGCATCGCCACTACTTCTTTGAGATTAGACTTGATACTTACTGGGTACCGACTGTGGTGTACTCATACTACATTTCTGTGTATTTTTGTGCAGGTCATGAGATTGGTATTGTAGTACCCTTTGAGCTGAGTAGGAGTGTGTTATTAAAAGTTCGTAGCGAGCTTCCATATTGTTCGATCCGTAGCACATGAAGTCCCCTTCCTTATTTATCTCTTGTCTATTTTCTTTCTTACTGATAGTTGTAATCACTTGTACATATTCAGTAGTTGCTCGTATACTTGTGCACCTAGATCTTAGGGGTTGTACTTTTATGGTCGTGTTTAGACCATGTTATACTTGGTTTAGATATTTTACTGCTTTTGAGATTATTCTTGCTTTCATTATGATATAACTCTGTTAATTAAGAAATCTAGACTTATTCTATTGAATGTGAGTTGGTTTGATTGGCAAGTACGGCTAGGCGCCATCATATCTTAAGGTGAGATTTTAGGTCGTGATAATTATTCACTTAACCGAAACTGGTGAAATATTTGCTCAAACTTTCTTATATCGGAGCATTGTTGGGGCTCTTCAATATGAAACCGCCACGAGACCAGAAATAACTTTCTATTTGAGTCGTGTATCTCAGTAGGTGTATAATGCTACCTTGGATCATTGAAAAGCATTGAAAAAAATATCTTCATTATCTAAAGAATACTCTTACATATGGTCTTTATATTACACCATCCAGATCTTTCTTTGTGCGAGTCTACTGCGATGCAAGTTGGGCTGCTAATCTTGCTTATTGCTACTCCCATCATGGTATTGCTATATATTATGGAATTAATCTCATTACTATGCTTTATACATGATACTAAAATAATAATTACCTACTGAAATTACTATGCTTTATAAAATAATTTATTTTTTTATTTTGCACAACTCAAGGTGCTGGTCTTATGGGCAGATCTAGTAAGGTCTGAGGGGAATGTACACCACCCGCAAGCTTCGTTCGAAACTCTGTGTACGAAGCTTTCGGATGATATACATTCCCTCGGACTTTACTAGATCCGCCCATAAGAACCACACCTTGAGTTCTACAAAATAAAATATAAATTATTTTGTAAAGCATAGTAACAAATGATACATACGTTTCAGTGGCAACGCGTAGGAGATTCTACCTTGATTTGAAGGATTGAACCCCACTAGCAACAAATTTTGATCTTTTTGGTTTGCTACATCACATTAAGCTTTCTTATTATTCCATATGTTCTATTCTCTTTTTTCTACTTTTGTAGTTATTGTTAACTATCGTACTTTATTTGTTAACTTTTGACTTTTTTTTGTGTCCCTTATTAAGTATTTAATTTTTTTCGTAAAAAGTTAAAATAATATTTTCTTTTGCAAA
This sequence comes from Nicotiana knightiana, assembly GCA_005239525.1. Classification (NCBI taxonomy): domain Eukaryota; kingdom Viridiplantae; phylum Streptophyta; class Magnoliopsida; order Solanales; family Solanaceae; genus Nicotiana; species Nicotiana knightiana. The sequence continues at coordinate 25,006 of ML414052.1, read as the reverse complement.
TCTTCTCTCCCATATATATATATATATATATGTATGTATATGTATGCGCGTTGTGCGTGTATGTATGTATATATATTTGTGTGTGTCTCTCTATGTGTGTTTATATGTGTGTGTACAAGAAATCATAAATATATTAAAGCGCCACCCATAGTAACAAATGATACAAACGTGCCAGTGGAAAAGGTAGGAGATTCTACATTTACTGTAAAGGATTGAACCTCACTAACATCACTAGCAATAGTGTTTGAACCTTTTGGTTTACTACATCACGTTAAGTTTTCTTATTATTCTATATATTCCATTTCCTTTTTTCTTCTTGTTTAGTTATTATTAACTGTCTTACTTTGTTTGTTAACTTTTGTCTTTCTTTTTGTGTCTCTTATTAGTTAAATATTTTCTTTTTTCACACAAAGTGAAAATAATTTTTTATTTTTTTTTGCAAATCTACGCTCTATTATAACTATGGTTCTATATTTTTACGTTCAATCGACTTATATTATATATAAAAAAAAACAAGTAATCCGAGCCGAAATTCAAAATTTCTCAAACAGACAAAATATTTACTCTATCTCAACTTATCAATAACGACACATGGACTTTCAAAGCTATGTGGCACCCGAAGGCTTGTCACGGCTCAAAATTCCCATCAAATCGTGACGCCACCTAACCTTACCCTCTAGGTAATCCAAACAATATATATTACAACTACAATGAGAAAACTCCATTTTTATTAAATAAAAACTGTGGAGGAATCAATACATCTATCCCAAGGAGTGGTGGCACAAGTCATGGCCATTATGAATCAGATTTACAGGGTTGGTATGAAGAATAAGTACAACACCTGTTCAAAATTTATATAAACAGAATTTAAAATCCTAAACAACCATGAACAAAAGGTTGCTGGAATCTGGAACATAGCTATGACTTCAATGCTCGTCTTCATCATCCACGACAACTCGGCCCCAAGATCTGCACACAAGGTGCAGAAGTGTAGTATGAGTACAACTTACTCATGTATCCTGTAAGTATCATAACTAACCATGACGAGATAGTAGCAACAAGAATGACCAATGATACTTACCAAACTTTTTCAGTTCACAGTTCTACAAATATATCGCTACAATGCAAGACTAAGCATTAAACACAGATATAACCAATCGATGGACATAAAGAGCATGTGCTCAAATCTTAAAATAATAAACAACTAAGCATATAGAGTAGATATGCATGTATGATCAAGTCATGTGTGCATAGGTAGACATACATAGAAGATATGTACTATTCCCTCACAATTCGAACCAAACATCATGTAGAGAAGATATGTGATCATGCCTAACTGTGTCTTATAAACGACAAAGCGGTCGTTGCAAATATAATGCAGTTTAAAGTTCGGAGTCGAATCCTCAGGAAACTAACCTACCTGTTACAACTCTCAGTGATGCTGATGTAAGTTCAGACACTTTTCTGGGTGCAGTATTTTTATCAATAATTGTTTGGTATTATTAACTAAGAAGACTGATATTAAAACTAACAATATTTAATATTAAAGGTAAATCAATGGTAGAAAGATCTAGGGCAGTGATTTCCCCAATCGCTAAACTAATTCTGACTATTTCGCTATATTCTCACCGTGTTACTCTAAGAGGATTATGAGCTATGGGTTATTGTAATTATCTCTCGATCAACTACAATAATGTACTAGAGCATTCTCTCGAACTACTCTAGCTGATAACTTATGCAGCTCTAATTTATCCCACCAAAGTTTCGTTATCTCTAACCCCACTTTTAAATTCAAGTAATGAATCTCTTCAATTACCCAAAGATGGTGTCGTTCAACAACAATCTGACCTGGTGTTCTTTCTCAAGCAAAACCAAGCAAGTAGAGATGATTAATCAAGGGCCCATTCAATTAATCACTATACAAAACATAGTTGAACAATCTTAGATTCAACCAGGATCAGTTATAACAATATTGAGTCAAAACTTCATCTAGCAATTGGTTCCATCAACCCTAGATGGATTGTTTAGCTACTCATGCTAAAACACAAAGAAAGCATAAAATAATTCATAATTCCCAAAATAATGACAAAGATGGAGAATAGAAAAACTCTAATTGTATCTTGTTATTCTCACACTTGTTCTTGCCTCCAAAATCAATCTCAAATCAAGCCCCCATCCTTCTTGGACGAATTTATAAGGTTTAAATAGGGTTAGGCTAATTTCTCCCATTATTTGCACTTAAGTCCCTGCAGTTTCTGGGCATTTTCCAAATCGACCGCGACCGCGGTAGAACGCGGCGCGACCGCGGTGGTTAGCATGAATTCTTCCTTTCATTGTTTTTCCCACCGCGTTCCAGCCGCGGTCGACCGCGGTCGCGGTGGGCTCCACTCCAACTCTTTTTGCCTTTTCCTTTCTTCTTTTCACTCGGTTTCTTCTTGATTGGCTTTATACTCCCTCGATTTACTCCAAAATGCTCCAAAGTATCTTCCGAACATGGATTATTTCTTGCAAAGCATAAAAACACTATTTAGAGCATTTTGTCATCATTTTTGCACTTATAACCACACTAGAGTAGGATTCATTAAGTGTGTAAATAGCGTCTATATAGCCTACTATCAACACCCCACACTTAAACCGTTTCTCGTCCTAGAGCAACACAACCACACTTTACAGGCCTAATCATTATAGGATACTTTCCCCACTCTCTATACCCAGAAGACTTCACATATGTAGGCTACTTCAGCGCGACATCCTAGCCTCGAAAGTGGACTCTTTTATAGCAACGCAACACTCCTAACCGGCTCTCCTACTCTCAGTCAGAGGTCCAGACTTACCTTCCCTTCATGAATCATGTGCCTACTCACTACAAAAGAGACTTATATTATTTACCAATCACACACTGAGGAACTCGAATACGACATTTCACTCACCCTCGGAAACAAATTCTTATTCCACAAACAACACACCATAGGCTTGCCCGTAGTGTAATACTCGACTAATCGAGCATGTTCGGTCTATAATCAAATAGGACTTTATTTGGTTGTAGTGTTGGCTTCGAGATGGGTAGGATACATATGGGTATAGTAACTGCACCTCCCTAAGCACTCCACTACATTGTGTACTTTTAAGCTCTTGATTTTGTCAAACCTTCATTCCACCATTACATTATTGTGTTAAACCCTTATTCTTTTAAGAACATTTTTTTCTTTTAATAGCCACCACCAACTTGAGACTCTTCTTTTTTTGGTGGCCTATAGTATTACTTATCAAACAGTGCACTTTTTTATGCTTCCTTAATTCCACTTACAGCCCCACCCAATCAACCACCCCACACTTATATTTCTTTTCATATCCATTACACTTCGAGTGCTTCTAAGAGGTGAAAGGATTCAACAAGATAGGCTATTTAAACATGGGTCAGGCTTGTCATGTGGTTGCCAAGGAAAACATGCTTATAGGCGCAACGGGTTTGACTAAGATATGTACCATTAGGTGGTACAAACATATACAGAATGTTTAAGCAAAGAATGCCTATATCACTTTCCAGACCAAACAAGACTACCATTTCGCTTTGTACACACACAGGGCAAGTTCTAGGAATTGAGTGTTAGCACAGAATACACAAAATCTCACTCACACATGGCACATGACTCACTTTAGTTAGGATCATCAGACACTCTACTTAAAGCATTTGAGCCATTCAGGGACACACAATTTAAGACCTTGTTAGAGTCGACTAAAGAGCCTAAGTGTCCCACTAAAGTAATATTTATTCAGGGTATCATAGAGTTAAGAGACCTATTCCGATCTCCCAGGACTCCTAAACTAAAAAAAAAGTAACTACACCCGGTTCAAATGAAAATCCTTGGAAAATAACTGTGGTATAAAGAAAAACCAAGGGGTTGATACACTACCTAACAAAGAAAAATCTTTTTGTGTTTTCTCTAGACTCACTTCCCTCAAGAAGCAGGTCCATCGTCAGGGGGAGTCTTGGGTAAATATATATATATATATTATTTTATTATAGTCTTTTTTCGACTCAAAACCCTCAAGAGACCTGTCAAAAGGTGTCCATCGTCGGGCCCAGTCAGCACTACTCCATATATATTCAAATAAAATAAAGAAAAAAATATTCAACTACAAACAAACCAATCAACCTCCCAGTAGTTATATATATACAACAACAAACAGTATCCCCCACCCCACAATTAAAGAATTGACATGCCCCCATGGCACAGAATAATGCACAGTGAGGTAAGGAGACTTCCCTGGTTTTCAGTCTTCATCAGAGACTGTGGCCGGGTCGAGTCGACAGGTGTGCCCTAACGCTCGTAGCCAGGCCATTATCTTCTTCTCGGACTTAGCATTTTGATTGACTAGAGTGTCAACTCTGTCATTCAGGTTATCCACTGAGGTACGTAAGCCAACAACATCTTGCTCCACGGTAGACATTTGAGTGCTTCGCCGAGGCCGAGATGGGCCCCGCCTCATCAAAAGGTGTCATTGGCGGGGCGGCATCAGGCACCACCTCTTCCTTATCATCCACAGCAATAGGTACGACTGCTTCTTTCCTACTGTAATTTTGTTGGCCTTGAAAGGGGCCTTCTTTGCGAGCTTCCCATCTTTGAAACGATTCTTGGGGACATTTGCGGCACGGCACAACCTGGTGACTAGTGAAGGGAAGTATAACCCTTTGACTATCTCAGGAGATCTGATGAATATTTCATCGTGGATTATCCTGGCAACATCGAATTCATGACGGTTGACAAAACACCAAATCGCCACTGCACGAGGTGCATTTACATCAGTAGTGTTGCTGGAGGGCAGCAATCGGCTACAGATGATGGTGAGCCAACATTTAGCTTCCCAAGTGAGAGATTGGGAGTTCAGGGTGATTCCATGCTTTATCCATATTGGCTCCCCTCCCAAACAGATTGACCGAACAATGAGGTTCCAAGTGACAGGTGGTGTCTGGTAGGTTTGGTAGTAATCCTCCGCTTCTGAGAAAACCGGTAGGCGATATGCTCAGTGTATTGCTTCAAGAGAAGAATTTACTCGTGTTCTTCTGACTGTAACTACCCGGTTGGCGTGTTCCGGGCAATTCTCATAGAATCGCCGGACCATTAAAATATTCGCCTCTTCCGGTTCCTCAAAGAAGACGTCCAACTGGCGTCTCCTCAATTCATGGAACATCTCTGGGAATTCACTCTGCAGGGCGGCCTTGTCAATTGGTACTTCATGTACCATCTTCCGGGCTTCCTTTGCTTCAAATCTATCCTCAACAACCTTTGAAACAAACCGAGTAGAGTCAAATTGGCTAGTACTAGCCTGGGTTCTGCGTTTCCTGGATTGAGACATGGTACCTGACATGGTGAGGTTTATTGTCAGAGAGGGTTCAATTTGTGTGACCACCAGGTGGTTACTCAGACTTCACCACCACGATGGTCACATTACCAATTTTTAGCTCAATGTGGCAATTTTTCAAATACATGGTGTGCAGAGATTTAGATATGCATATGTTAGCCCATAGTGGTACAAACCCTTCCCAATGGCAACCAAAATCTTCAACTAATCATCAACCCACTAACATGATTTTCACCCAACAACACCAAATCTTACCACCAAGACACGCTAAGTTAATTTACAAAAGAAAAAACAATTGTTTTTACCTAGATATGGTGGAGATCTACCATTAACATATACATTATACAAAATAAAATAACAAAAAAAAATTAAGAGAGAGGGGAGTTAGTAGACTTACTCAAAGAGAGGAAGAGGGAGAAACCTGGTGGTTGGGGGTGGTGGGTTTGGGGGAAGAGATTGGTGAGTTTGAGGTAGGAGAATGAGAAACAAGTGGAGGGAATCGTTGGGGGAAGAAGAGGGAGGGGGAGAAGGGTTTTTTTTGTTAAGATAGGGTTGGGGAATAGGTTTGGGCAATAAGAAAGAAGAAAAGAAGAAAATAAATAGAAGAAGGAATAAAATAAATAATAAAAAAAATTTATTTTCTTTTAAACTTACCTGGGCGTGCTGGGATTCACCGCGGTCGACCGCGGCCGCGGTGCACGGAAGGTTGGGAGACAGAATAAACGTGACATACCGCGATCGCACCACGGTTCGCCGTAGCCGCGGTGAGCCAAGCCAGAAAGTGTGCTTTCTACCGCGGCCGCGGTGAAGGTAATCCGATTTTGTTTTTTATTTTTTATTTTTATTTTATTTTACTGGAGTTGTGACTTTACCCTGTCTTCTCCATTATGCACTCATGTTGCCCTGTATACTAGTAAATGGATTAGTAACATCTACATCAATTATAACAACAATACAAAAGAGAAAACAACAAAAAATCATGGGTTGCCTCCCATGAAGAGCCTGATTTAATGTCGCGGCACAACGCAGACTCTTGATATCACTCCTCATTTGTGTATTGGGGCTCCTCAAGAGTTATCACCACACTGTCACCTTTTTCATCACTCATACCAAGGTACTGTTTCAACCTCTTTCCATTCACTGTGAATTTGTTCGTCTCATCTTCCGATTCGGTCTTTACAGCTCCACTTGGGAATATTTGCACTACTTTGAATGGACCTGACCATCTGGACTTCAACTTACCTGGGAACAATCTCAATCTTGAGTTGTACAGTAGCATTAATTCGCCAGGTTTGAAGTTTCTATCCAAGATGTGCTTGTCATGCATCAATTTCATCCTTTCTTTATACAATCGAGCGCTCTCGAATGCGTGGAACCGGAATTCTTCAGGCTCATGCAGCCCATTAACTTTATTGGTGCCCGTTGTTACCATGTCCAAGTTCAACTGCCTCAGTGCCCACAGTGCTCTATGTTCGAGCTGAACCGGAAGGTGGCATGCTTTACCAAATACCAACTTGTAAGGTGACATACCAATTGGGGTTTTGAAGGCTGTGCGATATGCCCACAATGCATCATCCAACTTCATGGCCCAATCTGTTCTTGTTGCATTCACTATTTTTTAGAGGACACTTTTGATTTCCCTGTTGGACACTTCAACCTGCCCGCTTGTTTGTGGGTGGTATGGTGAGGCTACCTTGTGGCGAACACCATACTTCTCCAACAAGCATGCAAATGCTCTATTGCAGAAGTGAGATCCACCATCGCTGATTATAGAACGGGGCTGCCAAAACGGGTGAAGTTGTTTTTCTTTAGGAAATTGGTCATCCCCTTTGCATCATTGGTTGGTAGAGAAACTGCTTCGACCCACTTCGAAACATAGTCAATGGCCACTAGTATATACTTGTTACCATAAGAGCTGACAAATGGCCCCATGAAGTTGATTCCTCACATGTCAAATACTTCCACCTCTTGGATTATGGTCATTGGCATCTCATGACGTCAGGATATGTTGCCCGTCTTTTGACATTCATCGCAACTGTTTACCCAGGTATGAGCATCCTTGAACAATGTAGGCCCGTATAGTCCTGATTCTAGTACCTTTGCTGCTCTTCGGACTCCTCCAAAGTGTCCCCCATATGGTGAAACATGATAGGCCTGCAAAATAGAGGGTTGATCTTGCTCGGGGATACACCGCCGGATCATGTTATCAACACATATTTTGAAAAATAAAGGCTCATCCCAATAATAATCACGACAATTCCAGAAATATTTTTTCTTTTGACTCGAGGAGAAATCATGCGGTACTATACCACATGTCAGGTAGTTAGCAATATCAGCATACCATGGTTCCTCCTCCATTTTCATTGCCAGTAATTGCTCATCCGGGAAGGTCTTGGTGATGTTTCCAACCTCTGTTATCTTTTCTGCCGCCCTTTCCAACCGTGAGAGGTGGTCTGCCACTTGGTTTTATGTCCCCTTCCAGTCATGAATTTCCAGGTCAAACTCTTGCAGCAACATAACCCAACAAATCAAGCGGGGTTTTTACTCCTTCTTTGCTATCAAGTACCTGATGGTTGCATGGTCAGTATAAATAATAGCTTTTGAGCCAATCAAATATGACCTGAATTTGTCGAAGGGAAACACTACAGCGAGCATTTCCTTGTCAGTGACCGTGTAATTCAACTGTGCACCACTAAGCGTCTTGCTTGCATAAATAGATGGGGTGCATAATTTTCTCCTTGCACTGCCCCAAGACCGCTCCTATCGCATAATCACTGGCATCGCACATCAGCTCAAATGGTTGCTCCCAGTCGGGTGCAACAATGATAGGTGCAGTGACCAGTCTCTCTTTTCAGCTCCTCGAGTTCCATCCTGCAAACATCAGAAAACACAATGTGCTGGTCTTTTTCAAGCAGCTTACATAAAGGGTTAGCAATTTTTGAAAAATCCTTGATGAACCGCCTGTAGAATCCGGCGTGCCCAGGGAAACTCCTCACTTCTTTCACTGAAGAAGGTAGTGGTAGCTTCTCAATCACGTCAATTTCGCATAGTCTACTTCAATCCCCTTTTTGGACACTCTATGTCCCAACATTATTCCTTCATGTACCATAAAATGGCACTTCTCCCAGTTCAGCACCAGATTTGTTTCCACAAATCGTTTGGGCACCCTTTTGAGGTTATGGAGACAATCTTCGAATGAATCTTCTACCAAGGAGAAATCATCCATAAACACTTCCATAATTTCTTCGACCATGTTGGTAAAGATGGCTAACATACACCGCTGGAATGTGGACGGTGCATTGCAAAGCCCTAAGGGCATTCTCCGAAAAGCAAAGATGCCATACGGACATGTAAAGGACATTTTTTCTCTATCTTCCGGGGCTATTGAGATTTGATTGTACCCCGAGTATCGGTCCAAGAAACAAAAGTGGGATCATCCAGCTAATCTGTCCAAAATCTGGTCAATGAATAGCAAGGGGAAATGGTCCTTTCGGGTGGTTGCGTTTAGTTTCCTATAATCCATGCAGATGTGCCACCCGGTGACTGTACGAGTTGAGATCAACTCGTTATTCTCATTTAGTACAACAGTCATTCCGCCCTTTTTCGGTACACACTGAACGGGGATCACTCAATTGTTGTCAAAGATGGGAAAGATGATGCGTCGCTTCTAGCCACTTAATCACCTCCTTTTTTACTACCGCTTTCATGTTCGGGTTCAACCTTCGTTTATGTTCCCTGGAAGGTTTGTGCCCTTATTCCAAAAGAATCTTGTGCATACAGAAGGCCGGGCTGATACCTTTTATGTCTGCCATGGTCCAACCAATGGAAGTTTTGCATTCTTGCAACACTTTTAGTAATTTTTCAACGTGCACAGCTAACAAACCAGATGATATGATAACAGGTAAAGTAGAGTTGGGACCCAAGAAGGCATACCTGAGGTGGGTTGGAAGTGGCTTCAGCTCCAGTTGTGGTGGTGTCTCAACTGATGGTTTTGTAGGTAGTGAGGCACTTTCTTCTGAATAGAGGGATTCAAATCGGGGTTCTCTCTTCCAAAATCCTTGGCCTTCGAGTGCCATAACCCACTCTGCCAACCCTTCGCCATCCATTTCCTCTAAATTTGTCAAACAAGCTCCCAATTGATCTTTGGTAGTAAGGGTCTCATCTTCCTCATGTAGGATCACATCCACCGCCTCCACTAGGGAGAAATTTGCATACTCACTCGGTCTCCTCATGGATTGTTGGATGTTGAATATCACTTCTTCATCGTTCAACATCATTTTTAATTCCCAGGTCTCGCAATCAATTAGTTCTCTCCCAGTGGCTAAAAATGGCCTTCCCAAAATGATGGGAATCTCCTCGTCGACTTGGCAGTCCAGAATGACAAAGTCAGCAGGGAATACATAATTCCCCACTTGCACCAACACATCATCAAGAATCCCTGTCGGTCATTTAACTGTGCGGTCAGCCAATTGGAACAACATAGAAGTCGGCCTAGCTCTGCCAATGCCCTGCTTTGTGTAGATTTCCAAAGGCATCAAGTTTATGCTGGCTCCTAAGTCACACAATGATTTGCAAAAGCATAACTTCTAATGGTGCATGAAATTGTGAAACTACCTGGATCAGACATCTTTTGATCCATGGGTCTAGTCACTACCGCACTGCATTTCTGTGTCAGAGTCACTGTGGATAGGTCATGAAAATCAAATTTCCGCGACATTAGGTCTTTCATCATCTTTTCATAGCCTGGCATTTCCCTCAAGGCATCCATCAAAGGAATATTCAATTGAATCTGACGAAGCATCTCCATAAATTTCCTGTATTGATCCTCTTTCTTTTGTTTTGCCAATTTCTGAGGGAATGGTGCAGACATCATTTTTTGTCCACTGCTTGCTGGCTGTTCTTTGTTAGAATTTTGTGGCACAAGAGGAGCCACTTGTTCTGCAACCTTTTCAATTTCTTTGGATTTACCCTTTTCAACCTAGGCTTGTTCAACCACCATTTCAGTGAGTTCTGCTGGTTCATCTATCTCGACTGGAACTAGAGTGGCTGGTATAGTCTCTATTCTGGTTTGGGCAACCTCTAGCTCCCTGTCTAAATCTCTCCCATTCCGAAGACTTACTGCCATCAGCTGATTCGAGTTTTGCTCCTTTGGGTTAATGTTTGTGTCGGCAGCAATGCTCCCTGGTGGCGGTTGTTTAAGGCCATTGACAGCTGCCCAGTTGAGTTTCAATCCCCTTTATTGTTGAATCGTGTGCTGCGAACTTTTCCTGCATCTTACCATTTGTGCCAATGAGTTGCTGCAGCATACCCTTGATCTCTACCATGTTATTGTCTTACTGTTGATGAGGTGGTTGGTCTGTCATTTGGTGCTGGTGTTGTTGCTGATAACCCTGTTGTCTCTGATATGGAACCACTTGGCCTTGTGGCCGTACACCTCCAGGTTGTGGTATGTTAGGTCTGTATTGCTGGTTGGGTGCTGACCCCCACTATTGTCCTCCTTGTCTCTGACCCCCAAAATTGTTAACATAATTCATATCTTCTCTAGGACCCTGGTTATCACATTCTCCACTCCATGAACACACATAATATTGATTGATGCAAGGGGTACACAATCCTCCATTTGTTGTATCAACGATCTGCAATTGATTTGTACCCATCTCGTCAATCTTGTTCGTCAGTAGACTCATCTGAGTCATGAGTGTGGCTATGTTCTCTGCATGTGAATTATTTGGGTCAAGAGGAACTGAATGAACTATTGGTGTCAAAGTCGTACCTCTCATCATCCACCCTGAATTCTGAGCCATCTTGTCAAGAAAGACTTTGCACTCAGTAAATGTCTTACTCAGAAAAGCATCCCCAGCCGAAGCGTCCACATTTGCTTTCAAATTGTCCGCTAGCCCCATGTAGAATCTCTGGCCGAGCATCTAATCTGGAATGCCATGGTGAGGACACTTCACTTGCATTCCCTTGATTCTTTCCCAAGTTTCCTGCAAGGTCTCAATGGGCTTCTGCTTGTACTGCAATATCTCGTCAATCTGTCTTGCAGTCTTGTTGGGAGGGTAGAACTTATTCAGGAACTGCTTGACTAATTCCTCCCATGTAGCAATGGAGTTTATTGGGAGTGAATTCAGCCAAATCTGAGCTTCCCCAGTCACTAAGAAAGGGAACAGTAGCAGCTTGATGGTTTCTGGGGTTACATTTGGCTGCCTTTAGGTCACACAAATTGATAGAAAATTTTTCAGGTGTTGTTTAGGATCTTTAATGTATGACCCGAAGAACAATCCCGTATTTTGCAGAAAATGCAACATATTATTAGTGATCTGAAATGTTTCTGCTTGTACTTGGGGTAAAACAATGGTGGTGGCCAGGTTGTCAGTTGTTGGTTGTGCCCAATCATAGAGTGCAGCTTCTGGCAACAGAGGTGACACCCCTCCATCGTTTGGTACAAGAGGTACCCGGTTGTTTGCGTTGACGTTATCCACATTTTCCATTTCAAGTTGCAGCAAGTGTTTGACCTTCTTGTTAGCACGATTTAATGCTCGGAATGTTTTCTCGGGGTCTGAGAGTCCTTCAAGAAGTTCACCAGTCCTCGAAGAGTTTCTAGGAATACACCTGCTTCACACAAGAATTCAAACGTGAGAATTTCAATGAAAAATATTATTTAGCACCGTAGAAAATTGAGCTAAACTAATAATTCTAGCCATAATTCCATGTCGTAAAAAATAACACCGTTAATTCTCCAGCAACGACGCCAAAATTTGATCACGCCCAACTGTGCCTTATAAACGACAAAGCGGTCGTTGCAAATAAAATCCGGTTTAAAGTCCGAAGTCGAATTCTCAAAAAACTAACCTACATGTTACAACTTTCAGTGATGCTGATGTAAGCTCAGACACTTTTCTGGGTGCATTATTATCAATAATTGTTTGATTTTATTTACTAAGAAGTCTAACATTTAAACTAACAATATTTAATATTAAATGTAAATCAATGGTAGAAAGATCTTGGGAAGTGATTTCCCCAATTGCTAAACCAATTCTGACTCTTTCTCTATATTCTCACCATGTTACTCTAACAGGATTATGAGCTATGAGTCATTATAATTATCTCTCGATCAACTACAATATTTTACTAGAGCATTCTCTCGAACTACTCTAGCTGATAACTTATGCAGCTCTAATTTATCCCACCAAAGTTTCATTATCTCTAACCCCACTTTTAAACTCAAGTAATGAATCTCTTCAATTACCCAAAGGTGGTGTTGTTCAACAACAATCTAACTTGGTGTTCTTTCTCTAGCAACACCAAGCAAGTAGACACGATTAATCAAGGGCCCATTCAATTAATCACCATACAAAACATAGTTGAACAATCTTAGCTTCAACCCGGATAAGTTATAAAAAAATTAAGTCAAAACTTCATCTAACAATTGGTTCCATCAACCCTAGATGGATTGTTTAGCTACTCATGCTAAAACACAAAGAAAGCATAAAATAATTCATAATTCCTAAAATAATGACAAAGATGGAGAATAGAAAAATTCTAATTGTATCTTGTTCTTCTCACACTTGTTCTTGCCTCCAAAATCAATCTCAAATCAAGCCCCCATCCTTCTTGGGCGAGTTTATAAGGTTTAAATAGGGTTAGGCTAATTTTTCCCATTTTTTGCACTCAAGTCCATGCAGTTTCTGGGCATTTTCTGAATCGTCCGCGGTCGTGGCAGAACGTGGCGCGACCGCAGTGGTTAGCATGAATTCTGCCTTTCATTTTTTTTCCTACTGCGTTCCAGCCGCGGTCGACCGTGGTCGCGGTGGGCTCCACTCCAACTTCTTTTGCCTTTTTCTTGCTTCTTTTCACTCGGGTTTTTCTTGATTGGCCTTATACTCCCTCGATTTACTACAAAACGCTCCAAAGTATCTTTCGAACACGGATTATTTCCTGCAAAGCATAAAAATACTATTTAGAGCATTTTGTTATCATTTTTGTACTTATAACCACACTAGAGTAGGATTCATTAAGAGTGTAAATAGCGTTTATACAACCTACTATCAATATGCACAAAGATAAGCCCAAATCCATCCTCAAAAATAGTGTTTTTTCAAAAAGTCATCTCCGGCCAACTTAAATCTAGCCAAAATAATTCAATAACATCAAACAATGCTAAAGAAATTAATTTGAAACAATAAACCTTCGATCTTTACGAAAAATAACAATGTCAACAAGATATTCAACCTGGTCCTACTTTCCAAAATTTGATAAAACATACAAATTCCAATAACCATTCAAATACGAGTCCAACCATACAAGTTTCATCCTAATCCGATTCCAAATAGATGTTCAAATCTCAATTTTTCGCTATCGAAAAGCTTTGCCAAAAATCCTAATTTCTCTCTCTTATATTCACCATTCAAAAGTTAAAATCAAGGAGGAAATCATGGATAATAATCAAATCCGAGTCCAGAATACTTACCCAATCCAAGTGGATGAAAATCGCCTAAAAAATCGCCTTAATCCGAGTTCCCTAGCTTCAAAAATTGTGAATGAGCTTATAAAAAATAGTCCAATATAAAGACTAATTTGGTTGCTAAAAGCCCAATTCCCGTGTCTAAAAGTATCAAATCTGGTCGCTAAAAGTACGCACCATAACCTGTTTGCACCAGCCATTTTTCCCACTAAAAAGACTCTAACTCCCTCATAAGAACTCAGAATTCGACGACTATTATCCCTATGAATCCCAAATAATAATAGGAACCTAGTCGTTCAGTCGCAACTCAATTCCATGCTCATTCGCTCAATGTAATACCAACTTCGCTCGTTAAATATTAACTCACAAATTGCTGTAAAAACCTAAGCGCGACTAACTGGAATCAAGCCAAACATTCCAAATCATTCTTATAAATCATTATCAAACTCCAGAAGTCTCGAAAACGAATTCCGATCTCTAGAACTAAAAATATAATTATGGATATACTTATTCTCAAAACAATGCCAAAACACCAAACATGTTAAAAACTCATCCAAAACTCATCTGATACTATCTGGACTCCGTCCAATAATTCTTTGATGTCTAATACGTTAAACAAACTTACCCAAAGAATAACTACAATTAACCTCAAAACCAACAATCGAAGATCAAATCTATTCTCTTAACTTTCAAAACTTCAAACTTTGTCGAACCTGTACGAATCGCATTTAGACATTCCAAATTACAACTGAAGTTTGTATACAAGTTCTAATTGACAAAACAAACATATTCCAAGTTTTGGAATAAGAATCCAGACTCGATACCATCAATGTCAACTCCCGGTCAAACTTGTGAACTCTCCAATTCTTTAAATTGCCAACTTTCGACAAATAGAGTCAATACCTTCTAGGAGTATCACAATTCAAATTCAAATATACTCCAAAGTCCAAAATCACCATACGAACCTATAGAAACATTGGTTAACTCCAAAGTCCAAAATAATGAATCCGAGACCGTTAACACAAAAGTCAAACATTGGTTAACTCTTCCAACTTAAAGCTTCCAAATTGACAATTACCGTTCCGAATCAATCCCAAACTTTTTGAAAGTCAAACCGACCATGCACGCAAGTCGTAATACATTAAATGAAGGCACTCGAAGTCCCGAATCACGTAACAAAATGCTAGTTATCAAAATGACCGGTCAGATCGTTATAAAGCTCCAAATCTTGACCTTCTCTGGTTAGACTAGATTCTGACAGTTAAGATTCTAGCAGAAAGTTCTTATTTTATACAAATGGAAAGTAGACTGGATAGTTTAGTGTAACGACCCGGTCCGTCGTTACGTAAAAACCTACATTATAATTACTATTCTTGACTTGTCTGGGGTTGGTTATACTTTTATTAATGTGTTAGAGTTGGTAGGCTTGAAATCAGAATGGTTGTAGTGAGAGTTTAGCCACTTAGTCCTTAAAAAAAAATAGCCTTATAGTTAGAAAAGTCAATTGAGAGTTGACTATTGGGTAACGATCTAGGCATGCGGATTTTATGGCTCGAATAGTTTCGTTAGATGATTTTGGGGCTTGAGAATAAGAGACCTTTAAGGGTCGATTTGAGGGGTCAAACGGACTCCGATTTTGGTGTTCTTTATATGTATGGAATCATGGGAGGATGAAGAATACTTTTCTATAAAAATTTATGAGTTTCGGGACGTTGGCCTGGGGTCGGGTTTTTGAGCCAAATTGATATTTTTCGATTGGGATTCACACCTTAAGCATAATTTGATGATAAAAATCTGAATTTGGTAGATTTGGAGCATTCAAAGGCTGAATTTAAAGGCAAAGGCACTGCGGAATAGTTTTTAACCAGTTTTGAGGTAAGTAACGTTTCTAAACTTGGTTCTGAGGGTTCGAAACCCCGAGCTAAATGATTTATGACTATTGTTGAGGTGACGCACATGCCAAGTGACGGGCGTGAAGGCGTGCACCGGGTATTTGCGGCATGGCTTATCCCATGGCCCCGCTTAGTGATTATTCCATGATGATATTTGTGCATCTATTAATGTGGTGATTGTGAACATGTTAGAACATCATGTTAAGTATAAATGCTAGGCTTCACGCTGGAAAAGCTGAGACCCGAGTGGTCGTATATTGTTGTCTCATGTTGCGATTATTTGATGTCATATAATCAGTCATGTTATAGCATATCATTTCATGTCTCAGTCTCAGTATTGTTAATTACATGCGTATTTATCATTGTTTCGGGATGATGGAGGCATTTGTGATCCATGTGAGTGAGACTGAAAAGTAATGACTGAGTGAGGCCGAGAGCCTGTTATTGAGACAGTTGTTAGAATGGATTGCACACTGCAGTGATATTTAAATCATGCCTTTGTTGGCTTGATATGGCGTTTGGGACACTAGGGCCCTTCCGGAGTCTTTACACCCACAGTGAGCGCAGATATGGAGGGATGGTTCTTCCCTGGGAATGGATCTTGTCCGAAGTGATGAGGGATGGATCTTCCCTGGGCATGGATCTTGTCCGAAGCTTTGTTTATGAGAGGGATGGATCTTCCCTAGTTATGGAAATTGTCCGAGTGTTATATTCCGGAGATGGATCTTCTCCGTGGGGGGCTGGATTGGCCTTTTCCCTCAGAACATAGTGACTACGGTCACCGATTTTTATGCATATTCCGGGATGGAACTTCCCTGAGCCTGAGAACCATATATATAGTACTGACTGGACTTCTGTGGGAGAGCTGTGACCACTATGTGCTTATCCATACTTGTTTCATTCATATATTTTATGATGGCATGTAGAGTATACTGGCATACTTGGCATATTTACTCATCTTGATAAACTATTAGCATGTCTAAATTCTGTACATTATTTATTGTAACATAATTGAGGTTTTGTTCGTCACTATTTCTCAGCCCATAGTTTGGGTTTGTTACTTCTGAGTTGGTGTACTAACGTTACCCCCTGCACCTTGTGTGCAGATCCAGGTACATCGGGACCCGGTAGCGGATTTTGAGTGGCAGTCATAGTTTCTAGTGGAGTTGTCGAGGTAACAGCTGGCGATCGCGACCTCGCCTTCACTTTCTTTATTCAACCTAATTCATTTATATTTTGAGACAATGTTGTCCTTTTCCCCTTCTCTTTACTTTATGTTATAGTAGCTCATGACTGAGTGACACCAGATCCGGGGATTGGAGATTTAAATTTAGTTTTAAATGTCGCTTTAAATTTCATATTCTTAGTTTTATTATTAAATTCATTTAAAAATCACATTTTTACTGGGAATTGAATTTAGCTTAGTTAAATAGCGAGGCTTGCCTGGTTCAACGACATGCGCAATCACGACTCCAGAATTGGGCCGTGACAAGATGGTAGCAGAGCACTAGGTTTAATAGGTCTCACCAGTCATGAGCAGGTTTAGTAGTCTTGCAGATCGGTACAAAGATGTATGTACTTATCTTCGAGAGGCTGCAGAACCTTTTAGGAAAAATCTCACATTCTTTTAATTTTGTTGTGCGACTCTGTTGAATTATGAAATTAAACTTCTGTTGTTTTCATTCTCTCACAGATGGTGAGGACTTATGCTAATGGTAGTGATGACCAGATCCCAGTAGGATCAAGCCGTGGTCGAGGCCGTGGCAGAGGGAGGGGTGCAGCCCGCTTAGCAGCCGGGGCAGTACTTGTGGACCCTCCCATTGTCGAGGAGCAGGTCCCCGCAGCTGAGATTCCAGCGGGGCAGAATCAGGCACCAACAGTGCCCATTGTGATTCCGGGTCTTCAGGGGACCCTAGCCCAGATTTTGACGGTGTGCACCAGCCTTGCACAAGCCATCACCGTGTCTACTGCTGCTACTTCTCAGGCGGGGGGAGGCATTCAGACTCCAGCTGCCCGGACACCTGAGCAACTTAAGCAGGGGCTTCAGACACCTGGGATAGTCCCAGTTCAGCCGGTTGCCCCAGCCCAGGATTATGTGGTCCCAACTTTAGCTGATGATGAGCAGCGTAGGTTGGAGAGGTTCAGCAGACTCCAGCCTCCGATTTTTAGTGGTACTGAGGGTGAGGATACACAAGGATTTTTGGACAAGTGTCAGAGGATCCTTCGCGCAGCAAGGATACTGGAGGCTAGTGGGGTCCCATTTACTACATTCCAGCTTTCAGGAGCTGCAATTGCTTGGTGGGAGGCTTATGAGAGGCGTAGACCTGCTGATGCAGCGCCCCTTACCTGGCGTCAGTTCTCCATTATATTCTTAGAGAAGTATATACCGCAATCCCGCAAGGAGGAGCTGCGCAGGGAGTTCGAGCAGTTGCGCCAAGAGGACATGACCGTGACGCAGTATGAGATGAGGTTCTCCGAGTTGGACCGTCATGCTATCTGGCTAGTTCCCACTGATAGGGAGAGAATAAGGAGGTTCGTTGATGGTCTTACTTATCAGCTTCGGGTCTTACTAGGGAGAGGGTATCTGGCGCTTCTTTTGAGGAGGTGGTTGACATTGCCAGAGAGATTAAGTCGGTACGCCTCCAAGAGCGGATTGAGAGGGAGGTCAAGAGGTCTCGAGGATATGGGAATTTTGGTGGGGTTCCTTCATGAGGGCAGCCTCAGCCCGACGGAGGCCGTCCATTCAGGCAGGCTCAGCCAAGTCGTTCAGGATATCGTGGTGGATCAGTGGGTCACGATCCTCACAGTTCGCATCAGGTGCAACCATCTTTTAGTGCCTTTCCAGCTCAGAGTTCATCTTGGGCACCATCGGTTCAGAATTCATCTATGTCTGGTTCTTCCAGCGGTTATCCCGGTGCTAGGGGTTCCCTTCAATCCCAAGTGCCATTCCACGAGAGAGGTTGCTTTGAGTGCGGAGATGTAGGCCATATTAAGAGGTTTTGCCCTCGTCTTATGAGAGGTACTTATCAGCAGAGGAGTAAGACCGCGGTTTCAGAATCAGTAGCTGCACCACCCGCCCAGGAAGCTAGAGGTGGGGGTCAGGCCCGATTTTATGCATTCCCGGCCAGATCGGATGAGGTGTCTTCTGATGCCGTAATCCCAGGTATTATTTCAGTCTGTCATGAGAAACTTAAGTTTTTAATTGATTCCGGTTTTTCATATTCGCACGTTCATCATGAGTTAGCCCATCCTCTAGATACGCCCGTGAATCTGTTGTTACATCTGTTTATGTGCTCGCCCCTTGTGGGTGATGTTGTTGTTACGGACCGCGTGTTTCGGTTGTGTGTGATACCTATTGGGGGTCTGGAGACCTGGTTGTGTACAGGGTAAGGTTATTTGACGGTTGATGGCTTTTGGAACAACACTTGGCACGTTCGAGGACGAACGCTTGTTTAAGAGGCGGAGAATGTAACGACCCGGTCCGTCGTTATGTAAAAACCTACATTATAATTACTATTCTTGACTGGTCATGGGTTGGTTATACTGTTATTAATGTGTTAGAGTTGGTAGGCTTGAAATCAGAATGGTTGTAGTGAGAGTTTAGCCACTTAGTCCTTAAAAAAAATAACCTTATAGTTGGAAAAGTCAATTGAGAGTTGACTTATTGGGAAATGTCCTCGAAATGCGTATTTTATGGCGCGAATAGCTTCATTAGGTGATTTGAGACTTAGGAGTGTGTTCAGAATATTTTTGTGATGTCTGGTGTAGAATTAGGCTCGAATTGACGAAAGTTAGTATTGGTGATTCCCGGTCGTCAGTGGAAAATAGGCTATCGGGGCCAGAATGGAATTCCGGAAGTTGGAACAGGTTCGTAATGTCATTTTGGATATGTATGCAAAATTTCAGGTCAATCGAAGTTGTTTTGGTTGGTTTCGGCGTAGTTGGCGAATTTTAGAAATTTCAAAGTTCATAGGCTTGAATCCGATGTAAATTTGGTGTTTTGATGTTAGTTTTGGTGTTTTGAGAGTGAAACTAAGTTTGAATAATGTTATGGGATATGTTGGTAACTTTGGTTGGGGTCCCGAGGGGCTTGGGATTGATTTCGGGTGATTAACGGGCATTATTGGACTGAAAAACACTGCTGTTTCTGTTGTTTTCACAGCTGAAGGTTGTTCACTGCGATCGCGTAGGTAGGTGTGCAATCGTGTAAGGTTAAACTGGACCAGGGTGAATTCTATCAGTGCGATCGCAGAAAAAGGTCGCGATCGCATAGCTTTGGGGGTCAGTTTAGTGCGATCGCATGGGGTTCATCGCGATCGCGTAGAGGAAAATCAGGCGCGTGGGGGGTGAGGTCAATTGGTCTTCGCGATCGCGTGCATTGGTTGTGATCGCGTGAGTTTGGACTGCTTCAAATCGCGATCGCGTGGCTAAGTTTGCGATCACGTAGAGGAAATCACTGGGCATATTTAAATGAACCCTTCCGCGACTTAAACCTTATTTTACACCATTATTGGGCGGAGGAGAGCTTTTTGAACGAATTTTGAAGGAGAAAATCAGTGGGTTTCTTAGAGGTAAGTAATTTGATTATTAAAACTCATTTATGGGTGATTATAAACCATAATCTCAGTGTTTAATTCATGAAAAATAGTAGAAAAATGGGATTTTGGGGATTGAGAATAAGAGACCTTTAGGGGTCGATTTGAGGGGTCAAACAGACTCTGATTTTGGTGTTGTTTATATGTACGGAATCGTCAGAGGACGAAGAACACTTTTCTGTAAAAATTTATGAGTTTCGGGACGTGGGACCGGGGTCGAGTTTTGACTAAATTCGGGATTTTGAGCTAAATTGATATTTTTCGATTGGGAGTCACACCTTAAGCATAGTTTGATGATAAAAATCTGAACTTGGTAGATTTGGAGCACTCAGATGCCGAATTTAAAGGAAAAGGCACTGCGGAATAGTTTTTAGCCGGTTTTGAGGTAAGTAACGTTTCCAAACTTGGTTTTGAGGGTTCGAAACCCCGAGCTAAATGATTTATGACTATTGTTGAGGTGATGCACATGCCAAGTGACGGGCGTGAAGGCGTGCACCGGGTATTTGTCGCCTGGCTTATCCCATGGCCCCGCTTAGTGATTATTCCATGATGATATTTGTGCATCTATTAATGTGGTAATTGTGAACATGTTAGAAAATCATGTTAAGTATAAATGCTAGGCTTCACGCCGGAAAAGCTAAGACCCGAGTGGTCGTATATTGCTGTCTCATGTTGCGATTACTTAATGTCATATACTCAGTCCTGTTATAGCATATCATTTCATGTCTCAGTCAGAGTATTGTTAATTACATGCGTATTTATCATTGTTTCGGGATGATGGAGGCATTTGTGATCCATGTGAGTGAGACTGAAAAGTAATGACTGAGTGAGGCCGAGATCCTGTTATTGAGACAGTTGTGAGAATGGATTGCACACTGCAGTGATATTTAAATCATGCCTTCGTTGGCTTAATATGGAGTTTGGGCCACTAGGGCCCCTCCGGAGTCTTTACACCCCCAGTGAGCGCAAATATGGAGGGATGGATCTTCCCTAGGCATGGATCTTGTCCAAAGTGATGAGGGATGGATCTTCCCTGGACATGGATCTTGTCTGAAGCTTTGTTTATGAGAGGCATGGATCTTCCCTGGTTATGAAAATTGTCCGAGTGTTATATTCCGGAGATGGATCTTCTCCGTGGGGGCTGGATTGGCCGTTTTCCTCAGTACATCGTGACTACGGTCACCGATGTTTATGCATATTCCAAGATGGAACTTCCCTGGGCCTGAGAGCCATATATATAATACTGAGTGGACTTCTGTGGGAGAGCTGTGAGCACTATGTGCTTATCCATACTGGTTTCATTCATATATTTTATGATGGCATGTAGAGTATACTGGCATACTTGACATATTTACTCATCCTGATAAACTGTTAGCATGTCTAAATTCTGTACATTATTTATTGTAACATAATTGAGGTTTTGTTCGTCACTACTTCTCAGCCCATAGTTTGGGTTCATCACTTCTGAGTTGGTGTACTCACATTACCTCCTGCACCTTGTGTGCAGATCCAGGTACATCAGGACCCGGTAGCGGATTTTGAGTGGCAGTCAGAGTTTCTAGTGGAGTTGTCGAGGTAGCAGCTGGTGATCAGGACCTCGCCTTCTCTTTCTTTATTCCACCTAATTCATTTATATTTTGAGACAATGTTGTCCTTTTTCCCTTTTCTTTACTTTATGCTATAGTAGCTCATGACTGAGTAACACCAGATTCGGGGATTGGAGATTTAAATTTAGTTTTAAATGTTGCTTTAAATTTCAGATGTTTTATTATTAAATTCGTTTAAAAATTACATTTTTACTGGGAACTGAATTTGACTTAGTTAAATAGGGAGGCTTGCCTGGTTCCACGACAGGCGCCATCGCGACTCTGGAATTGGATCGTGACATTTAGATAGAAAAAAATTAGAAAATATCACAATCAAATTTTCAATCACTTCTCCCCGTTACAAAAGGGGGTCTACCGTTTTACAGAAGGATCCGATAGAAAATCAATGATCATTGATGTTACTGTTCCATATTTTAAGTATATGATATTGGAGATGAACTAGTTGAAATAATTCATTCAACCTTCCTTTTTGAACATAGGGTTGTGTATGAAACAAAGTCGTTGGCCACTGAAATATGTATTATATTCAAAAGACTAAGTTATGTTTAGTTAAAGTGACAATGGAATGAATTTGTATATCATCAGAGTAATTTAATATGGTATAACTGATTTCTTACCAGTTATTTTAGATTATCAATTGATACTTATTAAATAAGTTATTTTAAGTGATTGAATTGTGTAAATATTGTTTATGGTTTGAGTATGTAATAATTAAACTCAATACAAATAAGCATGTCACGTTGGTTACCCATCGGGAACATTGAATTGGAAAGAATTCTCAGTTAAGGAGTCCATTAATTGCAGATCTGATAACCTTAATGATGCCTAGTAATAAACAGGACATTTAAGACTGTTAGAAAACATAATCACATGGATATCTTTATCATGTTAGTTAAATCACAACTAAAAAACTTAATTATCTTATGTCATGTCAAGTTCTAGGACATCGAGTGATGATGACAAGAACATGAGGTTTAATTGCTTACTATAAATGGAAGCTTAAAATCTCGTTAATAATGATTAGTGGTTAAACTACATCATTCAATTCATCAGTTTATCCTTCAAATAATTATTTTAATAGGCTTAATGACGCTAGAAAAAAAAGTATAAACAATAGGGACTTTTAACTCACCTTTTGTCAAATTGAAAAGAAAGGAGGGAATAAAAGAAAATAATGAAAATTGACTTTAAGAAGAAGGCAAGTCTTATTATCATTAGTGTTAATATAATATGTCTCTCCTTTAATTGACTTCCATTATCTAAAGGATATTATAAGGCCTTTAACCCTATCGATTACCAAAAGCTTTGTCGTTGAAAATGTTGGATTTGTCCCCCCCCCCCCCCCCCCCCCCCCCCCTAAATAATTACTTGGATGCCTTTATGCTTTGTAGGGGCAATTGGCAGAGGAATTTCTTCTCGCATTTACATGATGACTTATAATTTTTTTTTGGGAGAGAGCTTATGCCCTTAGATGAACTATTAGAGATTCTAATTGGTAGTAAGTAGTGGGAGAGGGGACTCCCTTTGAGTTGAGTCTTTTCAATCAATGTAAAATGCATAAAGAGGTGTCAAGTTCTCCACGGAGAAACCCTACCAATTTGCCCCAAAGTTGTCATGATAAACCCTTATTAGACAAGGTAAAGAGGTTTCTACAAGTATTAGACACATCTTTTTCAACATCTAATCCATCTCTTATCAATCTCAATTCAATTAGAAGGGTACCACCTGCCATAATTCCTCATATACATCCCAACCACCCCATATATTCATGTTTCTTTGTCTTCTACTTTTCTTTTAGGTTTCCCATCCCATTTTTAGCTCGCATGAGAAAATTCTTTGAGTGTGCAGTGTCCAGACTCATTAAGTAAATAAATTGTTGCTTATTATATAATTTGGATAGTTCTCGCCTCATGAATATATTTTGAAATCGAGTTAGCTAGGCTCAAGATGCATCTTCTTAACATGATATTAGAGTAAGACTGATCTATATTCTTAGTTACGTAACTAATGTTCAACTCTAGACTTACGAATTGTGTTCGAGTGTGTCACACTAGTTGAAAGAATGATCATCTTATATGATTTAGTGTCTCCTTATATAAGTTTAACTTTTAGGCAGTCCTCAACTCTATGATCTAACTCTTGAATTGAGTGAACATTGAGCTCGGCCCAAAATTCATTTTCTTTTAGAAATGCACAATGTAGATTAATTTGCTAAATTTAGGCTATCATGCTAAAGATAGCCTTAGAGAAAGAGGCCCGTGGGCTAAGTGGACTTGGAAGCAGTGGGAACATTCATTCTACGGACCTAAATTTGAAACTTGAAAGGCAAATCGAAGAATTTGTGCTTATTCGATATTTTTTTAATTTTTTTGTTTTGTTTGAAATAATTCTATTTTCTTGTGTGTATAAATTACTAATTGAGTAAAACCGAGCTTTATTTTTAATTTTATCAAAAATAATTTGATTTTAATTTATTTTCACCAAATAAAATAGTTCCTTTTTTGAAAAAACAAATACCTCTTTCTAGTCTTTAGAAAACTTCTACCAAATGACTTCTCTAACCTAAATAATGATTAGAAAAGTTCTCTCCATTTCACTTTATACGAAAATAATAGTACTATACCATTTATGGAGTCAAGTATTGTTTGTTTGATCAGAACTTTTTCATATATATTGTTGTACTTGTAATTCATCTTTTTATTTATTTATATTTTCATTATCTAAATTTTATTAGTGTAAAAATAAGAAACCAGTATCGAAATAAAAAATTAAAAAACAGAAAAGGTAACACTCTCACTGATTCTTTAAAACAAAGGGAATAAAAAGGTATCAAGTATATAGCATAGACTAGGCAGTGAATATTGGTAGCAGCCAAATCTTTTGGATGAGAAATAAGAAACAAAAAGGAAAAAGGCTCAGTCGAACTAGTCAATTTTGTGTCTTTTTAAGGATGCAGTAATCTACTCAATTTCAACTTTTATGGCAAGAGATAATGTTTGTGGAATTTCTTTAAGAGTCCGGAATTAAAATGTGATTCTTTTAGACTCAAACCATCAAAATATGTGAAAATAAAATATAGTGACA
>MDKJ01293536.1:0-13843 GCA_005239525.1 Nicotiana knightiana | reverse complement strand
CCCACCCCGAACTTAACAATCTGATAGCCTCGAACCCCCTGGATGTTGATGTGGGCTTGTATACACTCTCTTTTAGGAAAAATACTAAGAAAGACCCTATTTAGCTCATCTTTTCCGTTCCTATTCCACCGATTCATAGTCTATATAATCCGCTGAGGATTCGGGAAGGTTAGGGGAGACCTCTTAGAGTAGCATAGTTTGGATTTTGAGCGAAGTAAGTTGCAATCTATGGGAACGATCCTTTTAATGATCTCTGCTCCTTTAACAGATTCTGCAATGTGAAGACATCACGCACTCCACCCCCTCCGGACCCAAATGAACCTTCCAATGTGGCCGAGGCCATTGCTTCGTGGGGTCTGGATTATGTTGTTATTACTAGTGTTGACCGTGATGATCTACCTGATCAAGGAAGCGGTCATTTTGCTGAGACAGTGCAGAAGTTGAAAACCTTGAAGCCAAATATGCTCATAGAAGCACTTGGTATGAATTCCATTGTTTTTATTTTATTTCTAAACTTGATTTTATGGTAGTGGAGTTTGTATATTTATCGGGTTTATGTTGCAAATTTGATGGTTTCTAAAAAAATTGTGACCCACCAAATAACTGCTTTTAGGTTGATAGACAACTGATCTGGTTCCTGTAGATAAGGTATGTGAATCCTCATTATGCCCTTTTAAGCATCTGGATAAGCTGATTGTCGTGGCTAAGAATCTATTTATAAAGGAGATTAACAACCAGAACCTGGCACTTAATCAAGCATGAAACTTCATGCTTAATGCGGGTCTGAGATTTTTGACATCTCAGTTTGTCTTTACATGTGAAATATGATGAAACTAATTCTTCATTTTTGATGCATTATCTTTTGACTGCCAATTATCAATTATAGAGAAGTGTTTAACCTCATTTTAAAAATTTCAAATTCTGAAGGAGGTCTAAGGCTCCACTTCAGTGTCATAAAATGTTTTTCCGGCAAATATAGAGGTAAAATGAGGAAGCAAATATTTAGACATGTGTGTATTGAAATGGATAATGAAAATACATAAACTAAGAAGCTGTGGGTGGTTATAACTTCTCTTCAAAGTCCTATAAACTTCTAAGGCTCCACTTCAGTGTCATAAAATGTTTTCCCGGCAAATATAGAGGTAAAATGAGGAAACAAATATTTAGACATGTATGTATTGAAATGGATAATGAAAATACATAAACTAAGAAGCTGTGGGTGGTTACAACTTCTCTTCGAAGTCCTATAGTATTTAAAGCATTTGATTTTCAGTAGCACTTTCTTGCAGGAAATTTCTTAAAGCGCATGTTCTCCAACTTTGCCATTGGTGGAACACATAAAAATTTGGTGAAAAATACTATAGTCCAGCTCTATTCCTTTTGCCATCAATTGTAATTGGGTAATCTGACAATGAGATCTAGTTGTCATTGGTGAAGCATGAATTTAGCATTTAAATCATACTAGCATTTTTGTCCAACTGCTGTTTTCGGCTTCCCTCCTGGAATTTTATTGAAAGAAAAGTGACATATTAGACATTTGAACTTGTAACTATGTCTACGGACGTAACATGATAGAACTTATTGTTACATATTCAAGCTTCTCAAAAATCTATTTCCAAGAATTTTCCATTTCCTTCTGATAACTCAGAATCTATTTACTTTTTTGACCTTACCATACTAGAAGTCATGGTATTGATGTTGTTCTCATCCTGCAGTTCCAGACTTTCGCGGAGACCCTGGCTGTGTTGAGAAAGTTGCAAAATCTGGATTAGATGTCTTTGCCCATAACATTGAAACGGTTGAAGAGCTTCAGCGTGTAGTACGAGATCATCGTGCTAACTTCAAGCAGTCGATGGATGTTCTGATGATGGCAAAGGACTGTGCCCCTGCTGGCACATTGACGAAGACGTCGATAATGTTGGGGTGTGGGGAAACACCTGACCAAGTTGTTAAAACAATGGAGAAGGTACGAGCAGCAGGGGTTGATGTAATGACATTTGGTCAGTACATGAGACCAACGAAGCGTCACATGCCTGTATCAGAATACATTACTCCTGAGGCCTTTGAGAACTATCGTGTACTCGGCGTGGAAATGGTTTGTTTATGACCTCCTTTTTTATTTCGTACATAGGTCCTACATGCCTTGGTTTTTGATAGGGTTACCTCCCTTGAGGTTTTGTCCTGATTACAGAGGCCTACCCTATGGTTTTCAAATCATTTAAATTTCACTCATTTAAAGTTTTTGTGTAGAAAAATTAGTCTCATTTTAGAATTGATTAATTTGGCATGTGATAGGAAGAAACTTTGTGAAAGCATATCGCTTGCACTTGGGACAATGACACAGCCAATGAGGTTCAAACCAAGGCGTGTCCTTTGAAAAATATTCCCAAAAAAACTCTGATAGCTTTTCTCCTTTTTATTCTACATATCTTCTGCATTATCTAATTGGACTAAATCTAGAACTCCTTGATTTTCTGGTAACATGATTTAACTTGAAGGTTCAGAAAAGTGCTTGTGTGCTTTACTTGGCATTATTTGTGTATAGCTAATATATCTTCATGAATTGCTGGCAGGGATTTCGGTATGTGGCTTCTGGCCCAATGGTGAGGTCCTCATACAAGGCAGGTGAATTCTATATTAAATCCATGATAGAATCTGATCGCGCAGCATCTTCAGTGTAAGCTTCTGGTCTTCAGATCATGTCTTCTCATACCACAGGCTTGACGCCCACACAAGATTTATTTGCGAATAAAAAGAAGGTTTGCCATTTAACTCTTATTCCTTTATGGCATGTTTCCTGAAAGAGAATGGAGAGCAAGAGAAAGATATAGGTTTTGCAAGTCTGGTGAGCTTTAGCTTTTGCCCCATATATACCCTTATTTATGAAGTATAAGTTGTAGTTGTATATCTACCTTACTGTAAATCTGTTCCATCTGTCACTATTCTCAAGTTCATTGTTGAAATCGATAGAGAAAAGAAAATCTATACAAGGACTTCATGTCGTCCTGTGGGCATTGGTAGTGTTGGATACTCTAGACTTAGAATTATAATGAGCATCAAAGAGTCTAACAAGGATAAGCATACTACTACAACTTACACAATCTCTATTTACACAGGCGTTGTAGTATTTCATTTTCAGCGTTACAGATAAGCGAGACTATTTGATGGGAAAGAGAGTTGAACCTTGTACTTAGGGTTAGGGTTAATCTTCAAACTCTGAAGAAAAAATTCATATACTATTTGACAGGCCAATTTGCATGACTGTGTGAAAGAAAGTGAATTCATATCAGAGGAGATTATTGAGATTGTAATCCCCATGGAGATCTTTGAAAAAAGGAAATTGTTATTGGGATGTGCAGCTTCTGCTCCCTCTTTTGGGCAGTAAGCTCACTATTCAATAACAAAAAACACTTATTAATTCTCCTGCATATCGACGGAGACCCAAGACAAAAGAGGAAAAAAAAACGTTGAAACGAAAAATAATGCTAATATTCAAGAATCGTTCATATTACGGGGCCTTTTATGCAGGTTTGTCCTTATATTTCCTCACATCTGATTCTCCTAGTGCAACGGAACATGACAGCGTTGGGGAAAAAGGAAAAAAGTTACTCCCTCGATGTACTTTTTACCATAAGTAGTATTTAATTGTGTGTTAATTTAACTTATGTATTCCATTTGTGAAAGTGAAAAAAGTGTAAACGAGATAATTGAGATGTCAGTTTATTATAGAAAACATCATATCAAAATTTAAAGGCAAAAAGGCTAGATTTGTCCCTCTACTTAAGTAAATTATCCACGTTTGTCTCTAGTTCTATTATACCTCCAAATACGTCCCTACCGTTACGAAAGTAGACAAAATCACCCATAACCCTAACAGAGATCCAACGTGGCACCGGTACCCTTCTCTTTGACCGCCAACTAGACAAATTAAAATACCCATACACATTCAAATAACCCACTACCCGGTCGAACCCATTTTCCCTCTTAAAACCCGTTTCGTCTTCCACCCCACCCAAAACGACCTCCAACTACATCACAATCCTAAAGCAAATGATTTTCCATCAATGTGAAGCTTCCTCAAGAACTTCAATGCGTAGCCAAATACACAACTTGTCATCTGTGCATTCAGGAACCTAAGCCAAAAGCAACATCTCCAAAGTCAGGTTCACGCACTTAAGAGAGATAAGAATAGAGCCTTTGTTGTTTATTCTAACCGAATTTCTTTGACAACAGAGAGCGAGTTTGGTAATAGAATCGAAACAAGAGAAGATGGCGGGTAAAACCGGGATTATTTCAGCCTTTGCGTTGAGGGAGTCTTTTATGATTTATTCCTTCAACTGAAAGCCATCTCCGGCAGACAAGGGAGCATTTTTTACGGTTACCGGAGGTTAAGTACTGAAAAATTATGGCTAAACATTTACTGGAGAGAACGTCAATGAAATCTCGATGGTTATAGGGCTCTAAAATCGGGCCATGAGTAGAGGAAGATTGATCCATTCAGACTGTAAAAAAGTTTTTGAAAAAATGACGTTGAATTGTGCCAACGGAATTTTTAACAACACCGTGGAGAATATATAGAGATTAGAGTGGATATATAGCGGAGGTGATAATTGATTCTAATGGAACTCTTTTGAAATGAGATGGGAAATTGGGCAGGTTTAATATTGAGGAGGAAGAGTGGCCTGTAGGCCTTTTTGGGGCTCTTAGTATTCTTGGGTTAAAAAATCAATCTTTTTTGTGCTATTGATTTTCCATAGAAACAAGGGTTTTGGCTAATCAAGTCAGATAACAGGTCTTTTGAATTTGGGGTTTTTAATGTGCCTAGTTGGAAGTCAAAGAGAAGGGTCCTGATGCCATGTTGGATTTCTGTTAGGTCTACTTTCTTAACGGTAGAGACATATTTGGACGGATAGTAGAACTAGAGACAAACGTAGATAATTTACTTAAGTAGAGGGACAAATCTGGCATTTTTCCCAAATTTAAAACAATGAATAAATTTGAATTTGAAATTTGTGAGCAGTGTTTTAAAAGGCATTTTTGGGACTCGCCCCTAGGCGAGACACTTGCAAAACCCCCTGGGGCTCGTGAGGCTTAGTTCTGTGAGGCTTGCGCCCGACCGTGCGCCCTAAAGACGCCTAATGCCCAACGCTCGAGTATATCCTAACAACTATAACACAAATCACGTGTCGAATTTCCTAATTAATATTATTGATCCTCAAAATTCTTTAACAAATTAATGAT
The DNA here is from genome assembly GCA_005239525.1 of Nicotiana knightiana. Lineage (NCBI taxonomy): Eukaryota > Viridiplantae > Streptophyta > Magnoliopsida > Solanales > Solanaceae > Nicotiana > Nicotiana knightiana. The sequence continues at coordinate 8,602 of MDKJ01293536.1, read as the reverse complement.
GAAAGTTCTATTCATCGATTGAAATATGAAGATTGAGCATAACTCTAATAATGAGACATAGTATTGCAAATTTATATCTTATCTTGTTATTGGTCGTATTTTAGTTCATATGTTTCTCCTAGTTATAGACTTTTATTAACTTGATATCTTAAACTAATTTGTATTTATTCATGAAGGAGCAATATTTTAATTATCGTACTAATAAGATTTATTGATTCTTTACTTTTAGGAAGGTAAAATATAGAGTTTGATTTTTTTTTAAAGAAGTTGTAAGTTTTTAATTATTTGAAAGTTAGACGTTATACGTGATTTGTATGCATTAGTTATACTTAAGAATCATGCTAGATATTTTTATTCTATGAGTTTCTTTAATTTTCTTTTAATTTTTAACTTTTAATTTATATATATTAACCCAATAAAATGACAAAATCAACTTGCTCTAAATTAAGGAAGAGAATATTAACTTCTCAACTGGTTACAAAGAAAGACCTAAAATAGAATCTTCGAAAAGTCAGAAACGAAGTGCTGTACCAGAGTGGAAGGTAGGGAGGTGGGGGAAAAGAAAAAAAGATATCAAGATGATTTTGTGTAGCAGGCTTGTAACAGTGACGTCTGGACCGATCATCCCAGACATTTACACTACTGCATTTCTTCTCTATACTGCTTTCTTCGAAGCCGACAGTCCGCAAACAACATCTCTACCTCTGCACAAGGTAGAGGTAAGACTGCATACACACTACTTTCTCCCGACTTCACTTTGGAATTACACTGAATTTTTTGTTGTTGTAATGACGTCTGGACCAACTTACTCGCACATCTATCATTCCATCGGATATCTGCTAGGTCCTACTGAATAGTATCTTTTTGCCATGATATGCTACATATAACTCAAAAGAAAGACCTTAATAAAAAGGAGAAAAGAAGACTTTTTGAGATAATGAAGTTGTGTTTTGCAAGGGAGTAAGAATGTAAGAGGTTGTGAATCTGCCTTGTGTAAAAATGCCAACCAAGAAACAAGCAAGAAAGTGACTCTGATTCTTCATTTTGGCAAATTCCAAGCCCCATCTAAACAAGGGCTGGAGTTGGAACATACCCTGGAGTAGTGAAGAAAGCCAGTAGGCAAATCACATTACACTATGTAAATACAATGATAAGTTCCTCAAGGTAAAAAAATAAATAAAAAAGCCCTCGAGTTTTCATCTCACTATTTTCTACCAATATCTACTTTCACAGTTTCCTTTCTTTCACATGAAGGTTCATCATAGTTAGAGTCATAAATTTCAGTTTCATGTCTATGTTGTCAACTGGGGCTATGGCCAGTAGAAGTTGAGGCTGGACTTGAACACGCGCCGTTTTGCTGAAGGGGTTGAGGAATACACTCTGGAGGACAAGGTGGAGGTGCAGGATGTGCAATGAAGGTAGGAACTTCTTCTCCAGGCATCAGTACTGAGACTCCGTTCGCGTAAAAAGTCATCTGAAGTAGTAATAAAGAAAATCAGAAAGGCACGTCCGCGTAGTTGAGAATCATTTAAAAAATAAATTTAACTTATATACGCTAACAATGTCAAAAATTCATACTTCAAGTATAGTTTAACCTTGTATTGAAGTTAAAATGGAGGAATGAAACCAAAGGAGTAACATATAGCTCTACTTAAGAAATAAGCAGGTAAATCCAATGGAGCGACTGATAAACAATTCATACATTATAATCAGGGACGAAGCTAGTAGCCTGACTACGGGTTCGAACAAATTCAGTAGCTTTTGGTCAAACAGTGTATCTGTGCTAAGAAATTCATTAAATATATACAAATATTAAGTTTAGAATTTGAAGTTATCGTTCTAAAATTCAGAAATCTAGCTCCGCTTCTGATTAGAATCAAATCTAGTCTAGCATATGGCCATGGCTCTGACTCAGAAATACAACATAGACATACTTTTTCCCTTCATTTTCATAGTAATATGTATGCATATATATGTATATATATATTCATATGTTAGTGTTTAGTTTTCTCCACCTTTTATATTTTTAATAAAATAGTTCTCTCCACCATTAAGCATTTGTAAAACATGATTCTAACAATCAATTAACTAAACATCTAAAGCAAAGAATGTAGCTTTAGGAATAGTCTAGTGAATATTACTAGACAAGTGTTGCTTACTTAAAAAGGAACAGTTAACAAATATCTCACAGTGTAGCCAACTATAGAATTTTCAGATATTCCCACTCATACTCCATCTAGAATGTGAATTTTTAAACTAATTCAATGATCTGTTCCATTATTCTCCAAAAATAAAAAAAATTTAGACAAAAATTCAAGACAATGTTGAACCCCAGCATTAACTCACATCAGGAAAGGAACAAAAGAGGAGCACTCCCGAGTGTGGCTTAGTGATCAGTGAAATGGGTGGAGTACTATGAGGTATTAGGTTTAAATCTCAGAGGAAGCAAAAATACTAGGTGATTTATTTAAATCTGTTCAAGCATTGATGGAAGGTAGTAGGTAGCTCGGAAAATTAGTTGAGGTGCGTCAAACTGGCCGGGACACCGCGATTATTAAAAGAAAAAGAAACAAAAAAAGGTCATATGTCATTCTGGTCTCTAAAGTCAAAATTATGGTAGGATGTCATATAAGCTATAGCTTCATCTCTCCTTACCACATAATTATTTTTTGGCTAGATACTGGGACAAGCTGACCAAAAAATTGTAAATCAGTCAATTAAAAATAACATGTTTTGAATGGCTGCTTGTATAAAATAGCATATCCTGGGCATTAATGTCTTCCAATTTGCATAAAACTGGGACAAACAACATGGGTTTCAATCACAAAAGTCTTTTAACTTGAAATAGTACACCATGCAAAACCACAATGGGGCCATCATAGCAATCTCATGTCTAATATAATTTTGGCTTTAGATAAAGAATCACATGAATACTCATGAATGGGATGTTTCAAAAATAATTTAAGTCCATTGGAATTGTATTTTTCTTTGATAACCGAGAAATTTTCGAGGACAGCGCGCGATTCGAAATTCGATACATAATTGGCTTGTCCCTTTACCATTCTTCATTTAATGTGACAAAGTTTGAACTCGTGATATGTGTCTAATTCACACATCATATGCTGCACATTTACCACTAAACCAAAGTCATAGAACAAATATATTTTTTTAGTCTAACCATATGTTATTTGAAGTCTGTTGGTCCGATGTATTCAGATTCTCATCAGGTAGGCCCACTACGGATTAAGGAGGTAAAGCGCTTCCTACACAACCAGTTGTTACTTGCAGTGAAAAAAAACACCGAATTAAAAACTATCTTTAATCGAAATAATATTACTCCCTCCGGTTCACAATAAGTGATCAGTTTGCTTTTAACACGTCCATTAACAAAATACTAAATTCTATACAAAAATACCTATTATGACTAAACTACCCCTAATTAACTATTTAATGTGAGTAAGAAAATTTTTTAGGAATGTACATAAGGGTTATTTTGTAAAAACAAATTGAATTCTTTCTTGATTATATAAATGGACATTTATTTTGAACCAAAATAAAAAAGTAAACTGGTCATGTGAAACCGGAGGGATTATCACTTTTTCTTTCTGTCTGAGGGTTAAAGTTATATGAATTGAATGAACAATCAGGCATAAATTTTTCAACGACATGATTATCACGAATCATCAACAGTCATTAAGGTCTACCAAATCATAATTATTATGAACAGAATTCCAGTCAAATAATCCAGCTATATAATATAATAGCTATAATTATGTGAAAAAGCAATAATGGCATTAAGAAAAAAAACAATTAACTGTCACAAAAAAGTTAGTTAGCCTACTCATTATGGTCCTTAAAACATACTAGAAACCTAGAATAACCACATATATTTCCATTTTTAATTTCGTAATACTTACTTTTAATTTCTATGTCCAAAAAAATATTAAATGTATAATAGAAAAGTATAGTTACACCTCTCTATAACAACATTCCTAGTTTTTCTCGAAACCGACTTTTATAGGCGTAATGGCTTCCTGACCACTTAAACTTGTATCAGTTTTAGAAGCCGATACATGAACTTGTGCTTTTCCATTTGAACACTCCAACTTGATACAATGAATACTAATAAACACATTTGACCGTTGACTATGCCTACGTGGAAGCAACGTAGCTGACATGGCTAAATTGTGTGCAAATCACGCTACAAAGGCTCATGGATAGTATTGTTTTTATTAAAAAAGAAAAAATAAATAAAAAGAGATCTTTCCTTTTCCCCTTCTCTTTTCCCCTCGTCTTCCCTACCAAACTCCCACCTCCCCTTTCCCCCTCCACCCTTCTATTTTACTTTTGGAGCATAGCCACTTCTGGAAAAACATAAAAGACATCCCAAACAATTACACCACTTCCTAGTTATCCATCGTTAGGCAAGCTTATAATAATTACATTTGAAACTATATGAATTATAGGGTTATGGACAATGGGAGAGTGAGGAACCTAGCTGTCAGGTGGGCAAAAGCAATGAGTGACAATAGCGAGGGCCATAGTGAAAAATCCAAAAATCCTACTATTGGATGAGGCGCCAAGCGCATTGGATGCAGAATCAGAGAGGTCAGTTCAAGATGCACTTGACCGGGTGATGATAAATCGTACAACCATGGTGGTAGCACATAGATTATCAACCATTAAAGGAGCAGATGTAATTGTTGTACTAAAAAATAGAGTGATCGGTGAAGGTTCTTCCCAAATAGGTGAAAATCAATTGAACTTTATTTCCAATGTTGGAGCTTATGTTTACAGTCTCCATTATCGGAGCTTTTTTTTTTTACAGTTTGTGCCTAAGAGGTGAAGAATAAAAGAAGGGAAAGAGAAGAAAAAATAGAAATTTAATAAATTAATTTTGGAAAAAGACAGGGCCCATAAATTGGGACCTTGAACATACCGGTATCAACAAAATGTGAATGAATGGATGATGTGCATATAAAATATTAAATTAAATACATATCAGCAGCAATTGAAAAATACGCACCATCACAAGTGTTTATTAGTAGCCATTCTTTCAAGTAAATGTGTTCAAATGGAAAAAGCACAAGTTCATGTATCAGCTTTTAAAACTGATACAAGTTAAGTGGCCATTTCGCCATTTTTATATTATATATACTCCCTCTATTTCAGTTTTAATGACACACTTTCCTTATTAATTCGTCCCAAAGTGAATGATACTTTTCTACAATTAGAAATAATTCAATTTTAAACTCTTCATTTTATTCATTTAACCCTTAATGAGAATCTTTTATAACCACACAAATGGCATAGCCCCACAGAGCTTTTAACCCTTGGGTTTTTAAGATCAAAGTTTCAAAAATCTTTTTTTTCTTCTTAAACTCCGTGTCAAGTCAAACTAACTTATCTAAATTGAAACAAAGAAAATAATATATTTCATCTATAACACCATTTTACTATAACAATCAAAAAATATCAGAACAAACGAAGTCGTTATAAAGAGATTTAACTGTAATTGATAAGTGATGATCACAGAGCAGTGTTCCTCCTACTAAGCAAAGTAGGAGCGCTGAAGCAACGATTAAAAGATACACAAATGACAAATTGCTCCATAAAGCACTTTAAAAAAATAATTTTTTATATATAAGTTTAAGTTTTATACATTCATAAGTAAACAATAAATTAAACAATCAGATCACTTATGAGAGGTAACCATAAGTTAATATTTGTGATTAACAATAATAATAACCTGGTAAAATATTATTAACATATTATCACAACATGTTAAACTGCACTGAAGGAGTTAAAAAAATATTTACGCTGTCAGAATACTTTGTACATGCATGTGAATACATTATTATTAATTTTATTTTAAGGTAGCATCCGATATTTGATATCTCCTACCAACATAGTTGTATAAATTATTTGACTTATATAAAATTGCATTAAATTGGAATTTAACACAAATAATGTATTTTAATTTGTAACAACTAACAAGTAACATGTAATATTTTCGAGGCTGTTAATCCTTATCTTTATAAAGGATTGCATATAGTACTTTTTTTCTAATGAACTAATAATTTCACGATAACTATAAATAAACTCAAATAAAAAATTTTTTTTAAATAAGTCAGATAAAATATTGGTAAAATAACATAACTGCTCTCAAAATAATAAACGAAACTATATATTTGGCTATCGAACGTAAATAGTTTCTGTAACGGGCTAAAAGTGATAAAGACCCGTTTGGCCATAGATTTTGCCAAAATATATTTGGGGTTTTTTTTTGACAAACACTTATTTGTTTACAAATTTTATCTATATTTTTGCAAATTCCCAAAACTTAAAACCAAAATCCCAAAATAAACTCAATAGCTGGTTTTGGCCCAAAATATTACTATTTACATTTTTTAAAAATTGTCTTCAAACTTTTATATTTTATAAAAGAGCCCATCATTTATTATTTTATAACAATATTATTTTATTTTCTCGGTCATCTGATAGTGTATTATATATTTTATTATAAAAATAATAATTTTGTACCAAATTTATTTATGTTCAAAATTATAGTTTGCGATAATATAATTAATGTTACTGGTAAAGGTATTATCACATGTATTTGTGATAATCTGTAGAAAGTGATATATAATTTTGAAAGAGAGAACAAGAGAGAAGAAGAGAGAGAAAGAGAAAGAGAGAACATACCTCGGGAGATGGGTAATCAAGTTTCCTTTGAACCCTCATTTGAGCAACAAGATCAGTACTACTCCGGCCACCGGAAGAGGAAGATCTTCGCCGGAGAAACCTCTCAAAAATAGCCATAACTAAGAACATAGAAATAAGAATCGCAGTTGCAACAAAACCAAATGATACAGCATTTACAGAGTTGTCAAAGCTTCTCCAATGATTACTATCTTCTCCTCCTTCTACACCACCACTTACTGCTGGTGCCAAACTTGAAAATGGTGGTGGCGCTATTTTCCAACTATTAACACCACCATTAATTATACGTCTTCCCATTTGATTAAAAACAAACTACTCTGTTCTTGTCTCATCACCAATTAACCAATAACTAACCAGTTTGCTGTTGCACTCAATGTGTTTGAGTTTTTGCTAAACTGAAAAATGCCAGTTTTGGAGAAAAAAGAGAGAATTGAACAAGGGAAGCTACTATTCAAGAAACAGAGAAAGACCCAATTTTTCTTTCATACACAAGACTCTACACTTTACTTGGTTGATGAAATTGGGGAGAGAGAGAGAGAGATTTTGTGTGTGTGTGTGTGTGTGTGATGATGGATTCGAGGTGGGTAACTTTCAAAGATTTACGCTAATACTATAAGAAAAGTTGGTTTAGTTTACTACTAAGCTTCTTGAAATGGAGAAACAGAGGGTGGAGGGAGAAGAAAAAGTGTAGAGCTTTGGGATGGGCAAATGGAGGAGGAGAAAAAGGAAGACTAGTAGAAAATCAAGGTAAACTAGAGTTCATTTAAGATAATAATGTTCTTTAATTGGAAGGTAACTATGGTTAGTGGAGAATACAATGTATTGCATTGCAAATACACATAAGAAAGTAGCCATGTGACAAAATAAAGAAGTTATAAGCTGATTCAGAATTTGACGGTTGCAGTTGTCACTTTCTTTAATACAAATTCGTAAATGAGATTAAATTTAAAATATATTTAATTAGTTCGATCGATTTTGAATTAATTCGTTTTGTTTGCGTAAAATACTTGTACATACATAAACTTTTATAGGAGCATCCGGGTGTCGTGCTATTTCGAATGGTCTACACAGATTCGCCCTTGATTACAATAATATTTTCTTGTATGAATTTAAGTTATATATAGTGCTTTTAAAAAAATTTATATCAGCAAGTCACCTTTACTTATTGTAGCATGTAATAATTGATAAATTTTATATTTTGACAAGGCTTACTTGTAGATATCGTTTGAGTAACCTCGTGGTATAATTTTTTTCGGCACCGACGTAATTTAAACACTTTCCATATTGCAAATACAATTTAATTTATATACATCCAAAAAAATTTGCTTAAGAAAGTACTCTATAAACTCATAATTCCATGTGGTAATAGGTAATTAACATACTTATTTTTTATATTACAAAATCTCACTTTTTATAGAGAAGTTATATCTTATCTAGTTGACTTGAAGTGTAATATTTTTTAACGTAACCGAGTTATATAAGTTAAACTCTTGCCAAATGAAAGTGGGTAAGCCATGTGACAAAATTTAAAAGTTAGAATTGATACTTTTTACGTAGTTAAAACGAGAGTATCGTAGGAGATATTCAATAACACAAAAGTGGTCGCAAAAAGTTAAACATTGCAATATGTTGTGATTCGAAATGTGACTTTCTTCTCAACTATACAACAAGTGGGGGAGGAATCCTTAGCAGGAAGTGGATCAAACAACACCGAGCAGAAGCTAAAGGGGATTGAAGAAATTACGATAGCACAAGCTAGGGTGTGCATTCGATTTTGACCATTATCGATAATTACTTATCGATTATCGATTGGTATATATGCTTATCGTTATCGTTTCAATAAGGTTTCGATTTTTTTGATTTCGGTTTATCGATTTTT
>ML414048.1:6634-28255 GCA_005239525.1 Nicotiana knightiana | reverse complement strand
CATTAAAGCTCACAAAATGCAAGGTATATAATGCTTAAAATCATGAATTCTAGCCACTCATCACAATGCATATTCCAAAAACCCGGTAGTACAAGTCATAAGCTCTATAAAGTTTACTACAACTTCTAAATACAATTGTTCAGAAGTAAGTAAAACAGTGTAAATGCAGAATATAAAGGTGACTCTGAAGCCTGCGAACGCGACGAAAGGTTTACCTTGAGTCTCCTCAGCAAGGACCCGCACAGCTACTAATGATCGATACCTGGATCTGCATAAAAATGTGCAGAAGCGTAGAATGAGCACACCACAGCGGTGCCTGTAAGTATCAAGACTAACCTCAGTGAAGTAGTGACGAGGACTAGTCAAGATACCCACTGGTCTAATAAATTAACAAGCATAAATATAGGAATGACAGGGCATGACACCTATCTAATGACCACACAATATAGTTAACAACATAACAACTACATTGCGGAAGGAGATACAACAATTAACGACGGAACATCATAATAATACACAGAATGATGGACGGGAACACAACCCAAGTCCGCAAAATCACAACACATTAAGGACAAGTAGTAATTCAACACCGCATTAGTCTCCATACCAGGCCTTAGCCATAAATACTATTAAAATTGTCAAAATCTTCGAGTGTAAACTTTCACCCGCAAGTTCCTATATTGAAAACTTTGAGGTAATATCCTTTTTAAAGGGAAATTCTTTTGAAATATAATTTTCCCAATAGATGTCTCTCAGACACAGTTTTCTTCAAGATAAAAGCTTTTCAAATATACTTTTCCAAAGAAAGTGTCCTTTAAACATATTTTTTCAACATAAACATTTTTCAAATATTCTTTTTCAAAGGAATGTCATTCGAACGTAGTTTTATTCAAGATAATTGTTTTTCAAATTGGACTTTCCAAATAATTTTCTTTCAAACATAATTCCTTTGATAAAATCTACCGGGATCCCGTCCCGTAGTTCCGAATTTATCACACAATACAGAGGATCTCCCAGAATACGTCCGTAGTCCCAAAATAATATGCAGTGTTGGGGGATCTCCCGAAATACGTCCGTAGTCCCAAAGTAAATATGCAGTTCTGGGGGATCTCCCGAATACGTCCGTAGTCCCAAAGTAAATATGCAGTACAGGGGGGATATCCCAGAATACGTCCGTAGTCCCCAATTTAAATATGCAGTACAGGGGGGATCTCCTAGAATACGTCTGTATTCCCCAATTTAAATATGCAGTGCAACAACCAAAGACAACAATTATAGCACGGCAGAAAACTCGTACATCACCATATCAAATGCAAAGCAACAATGACAATAATACAAAGCACGACGAATAAATCAATACAAGAACTTCAATTCACAAAGAAACAGTAAAACGTCGTTCACAAGGAATAATCACGATAAAGAATGTTAAGTGTAAAGAGAACAACTTAAATAGGGAAAAACAAGATGTAGCAATGAATCCACAATATTCTAGCGAACAATGAGAAGCCAACACAAGTCAAATAATTCCAAGTAAGGACAAGCCGACTAAGATATAAGTTATCTAAAACTCCTTATGATGTCGAGCAGTTATGAAAGATATTCAACAATTCAAATAGGGTAAGCAGTAAAAGATACTCGTAACTCCAATCAAGGTTAAACAATTATAGGATAAGATAATACCAATTTCAATTAGATAGGTTGTTTATGAGAAGTATGGCATAACGGTAGAAGAGGTAAAACCTTCAGTTAAGTCAATTAGGAGTCAAATAAGCAATAGAGTGAATTTAAAAGCAAGTAATCCTAATTTAAGCAGGTAGAGATGAAACTAGTAGTCAGAAACTCAATCTTAACAAATACAACTTCATTCACAGAGAATATAAGGACCTAAGAATCCTAAAAGGCCAACCTTCTACAAATAAGTCCGAGCACGCACTCGTCACCTCGCGTATACGGACTACAATCAACATAGAAGACTCAAATTCTAAGGGCTAATTTCCCCACACAAGGTTAGGCAAGATACTTACCTCAAAGACGACAACCCGGTACTCTAAAATGGAATTCTCGGGTGAAAAGGCCTCCGGACGGCTCAAATCCAATCAAAATAACTTTAAAACACAAGTAAAACTCATAAGGAACTATTCCAGATCATAAAGTCTCAATTTTTACTAAAATCTAGTAAATTGACCCAAAAGTCGACCCCAGGCCCACACCTCGGAACCCGATAAAATTTACAAAATTCGAACACTCATTCAATTAAGAGTCCAACCATACTAATTTCATCAAATTCCAATACCAAATCGATGTTCAAACACAATTATTCTCTTTAGAAAAGTTTTTGATAAAAACTCACAATTTTTCAATCAAAAATATGGATTAATTCAAAAAAAAATGAACTTCTGTAATCATATTAAAATACAAAAATTACACTTATATACTGACCCCCATGAAAATACGAGAAGAACGCCGCAAAAATCACCTCAATCGGAGCTCTAGAGCTCAAGATATGCTCAAAATACTAAAATGTCGCGATTTGATTTTTTTATACTCAGGGATTTTCACATTTGCGAAAAAATGACCGCACCTGCGTATTTCCAACTGCCATTTCTGCTTTTGCGGACCATTTTTTACACCCGCGGCTCAACAGATGTGGATACAACTTCGCATCTGCGAAACACCAGCACCAGATCTCTTCCCCGACACTAAAATGAGCATAACTTCCTCATACGATGTCTAAATTCGACGATTCTTTTTGCTATAGCTCCGTAATTATGATACGGATCTAATTCTTTAATCAAAATAGAAATTGGAGCTTATTTGATTAATGTAGTACCGCTTGAAGAAACGACGCCGAAACATCAAAAACGAAGCAACACAACCCAAACCTATCTGAAACTCACCCGAGCCCCTCGAGACCCTGTCTGAACATACCCAATAAGTTCAATAACCTAACACAGACCCGCTCGAGGCCTCAAACCATATCAAACAAAGACGAAACTACAAATCGCACCATGAATCGAGTTTATGAACTTTCAAATCTTTCAACTTTTAAGCTCGTGCCGAAACCTATCAATTCAAGCCGGAATGACGCCAAGTTTTGCAGACAAGTCCGAAATAACATCACGGAGCTGTTCCAACTCTCATAATCGCATTCTGGCCCCGATATCTCAAAAGTCAACTATTGGTCAATCGTCTCCATTTTCCAAACTTCAACTTAACTTTCGCCGAAATGCCTCAAATTACTCTATGGACCTCCAAATCCAAATCAGGATGCATTCCTAAGTCCAAAATCACCATTCGAAGCTGTTGATATCAACCTAAACTCATTCCGGAGCCGTTTACACAAAAGTCAAATTTCGGTCAAATTTCTCCATTTAAGCTTCCAAAACTAGAATCCTTCTTCCAATTCGACTCCGGATCATCCTGTAACTGACTCCGACCATATACGCAGGTGGAAATACACAATGTGAAGCTTCTCAAGGCGTTATGCTACCGAACGGAGCTTAAATTCTCAAAACGATCGGCCGAATCGTTACACTAAAAGTATTATAAGAAGTTTAAAGTTAAATCATTTTCAAATTTATAAATATATCATTTTTTTAATAAAGTAAAAAGAGAAAAAGTAGTCATATAAAATAAATCAGAGAGTAATAATTAATCAGTGTGCATTTATTCCATACTCAAGAAAACAACACAATGAAGTCATATTCCCAACTACAGAAATACAACAAACTCGCAAGCTTCTGTTTGCGGTTTCAGCAAACTAAAAAAGAAAAACAATTCTTAATTATTTCTTTTTAAAAAAGAATATAATTAGGAAGAGTTAATGTCTCTGTGTATTGAAATGTTGAAGTTTAAATTCAGTTCGTGGTGTTCATGCTCTTCGTAGGCATTTAAAATTTATTGTAATTAAATTCGTAAAATAATTTGGACTATATTTTAAATTCAAGATATATTAGTTTAAATAAATTTATTGGGCTAATATAATTGGATTAGTTATATAAGTCCAACATATATGGATATTTTTCACAAATCACTATTGTTTAGTGGTTATTAGCTAGTTGTAGCTACCATTTAATATATTACTTTCTATAGCTATGTTTTCAGATTTTTTAGTGTATTTGATGTATTTAAGCTACTGTATTCGTGAATACAGTAAAAAGTCGGCGTGAAACATGGGACTATAGCTGGATAGACAAATGTATGTGGGTGCATGTGACTGCATTCGATTGTATGTCGTAACGTAAACTGCGCAATTCCAGGCTTGACATATTTTTTTTAATGGAAAGTGTATAAATTAACATAATAGACTCCTAATATAACTCAACTAACCCAATTACATCACCCATAATCGTTTTCTTACGCAAAATTTGTTTCTTTCCTTTTCTGTTTTTTTTTCGTGTGTGCTTCTTTGTTCAACAAATAAAATAGAGAATTCATGATCTATTAAATAAATTAGAGATCATATACACGAAATCTGTTTCTTCCCTTTTCTGTTTTTTTTTCGTGTGTGCTTCTTTGTTCAACAAATAAAACAGAAAATTCATGATCTATTAAATAAAACAGAGATCATATACCAACTATATATTTAGTTGGTGTATTAAATCTGAATATGTAATTACAATACGACTTTTATATTAATTCATGATCTCTGAATACAGATGAATACAATCTGAATACATAATTGATATATGATCTCTGGATATTAAATATATGTATTCGAATACATCTGAATACAGATAAATACAATCTGTTATATACATATGATATGATTGTATTGTAAAAAGATATAATATTTCATTCATCAGAACTAATTTTTTTTTGAATACATATAAATACAACTAAATACAAAACGACGTTTTGTATCAGGGATTGTATATGATCTCTGAATATTAAATACATGTATTCAAATACCTTGTTGAAATAAATATGAATACAACCTCTTAAATTAATATGAATGCAACTTGTTGTATTCATATGGATGCAAGATGTTGAATACAGATTAATACAATATGTTGAATACATATGAATACACCTGAATACATATTAATACAATCCGTTATACACATATGAAGGTCTAAATATGTATTGTATAAAGGTCTCATAGACTCAGCCCCCGGCTCCGTCGTCTTTGTTCTAGAACAACCCTAATGTCGTCTCGTCAAGAAGGTCAAGATTCTGACTCGAAACTCTCAACCCTTAAAAACCCTGAATCTCACTGTTCCCACTCAACCTGTACAGTAGACGAGCAAAAATCACGGCAAGACGTTGCATATCGTTTTGGAGGATTCTTCTCTCTAGTAGTAGACCATCAATTGCCAATCCCTCTCCAAGTGTCCAATCCATTCTCGGCCAGTGCCTTTAATCTCGCCGCAATGAAGATGGCGTGTATGAAATTAGTGTGGTGACTTGGAATGGGGAAGAGCTAAGCGATGTGGGTGAGAGAGATTTTTGAGTTGCAGAATCGTGGTTTCTGGCAATGGGGGAAGAGAATGACGTGTATCAAATTAGAGAGAGATAGAATGTGGGAGTGAGAAGTTTACATCAAATACGGTAATTATGTGAGAGAAAAATCTGAAAAAGGAGAGAGAAAAATAACAAATAGGGTATACGGTGGCTTAAGGGTAGGAGGTAACCATAAATAGAGTTTTTGCTATAAACATTAAAAGGTAGCTATAGAATATAATTTTTTTAAATGGTATTTATTTAAAATAAATAAGGTGTTAACCTTTGCTATAGGAGGTAAAAATTCCTTAAATAAATAAATCTTAATTCATTGGGGTAGCCCATTTAATACGAATAAAGTGATAAACCCACTTCATTAATCCCAAGATGTCATCTTCCTAGAGGCCCAGTTTGGTGCCACGTGTCAAATGACGTGACGTGCCAAGTCAAACAGAAGATCCAATAGGATTGTGTCACGTGTCAAAATGACAAGACATGCCAAGTCAAATTAAAGAGTCAGTGAAACTACGCCACATGTGCAAGTGACATGTTTTGGCCAATCAAATGCGGCCTTGTCACAGTTCAATTTGATTAGTCGGAAAGAGTTTGTTCTTATCATAACTCTTCCCTCCCACAACTATAAATACGGGTCTTCATAATCCAGAAAAGACACAAGAAGTTATAACAAGAAGCAAGAGAGAGCTCGTGGATCAAACACCGCAAATTTCTCGAAAAGTTTCAAGCTTCAAGCAATCAAGTTCAAGTTCAAGAAATCAAGTTCAAGCTCAAGAACAAAGAACTTCAAGCTCAAGAAATCAAGTTCAAGCTCAAGAACAAAGAATAAGTCAAGATTCAAGGAGTACGAGTTCAAACCAAAGTTTGTGCTAGTTGAATTCAAGATCATCGTTCGTGAAAACAAATATAGATTCAAGATCAAGCTCAAAGGCCCTTGAATTTATTTACTATTGAAAAGAAGAGTCAGAGGATTCATAGAGATTGTAACACTCAAATATCTGAAATAAAATATTACGACTGTTATAATATTTTCGATCTTGATTTTATTTTCTCGACACAATTTATTGTCTACACTCTTATTAACATTTTCCTTTATAGCCTCTGTGGATTCTTCAGCTTTTCCTTTCACTGTATTCCCGACTGCTTTCGTCTTGAGCATCTCCGTTCATACACACATTGAAAATAAGTATTAATTGATAATTACTCGAAAATTGAAATAATTTATAAACTATGAGTAATACTTATAATATAACAGGTTATACAATCATATCATTAAAATAGAGTCAGAAGTGAAAAAGAGATTAGGAGAAAGAGAGAGAAAATGTAATGTGTTGAAGATTTCACAGAAAACGAAACTTCAAACTGAAACTACATTTGTTGTTTTCCATTACTATTTAATTGTGCTCAAAACAAAAATACGTACATGCAACTATGCAATAAAGAATAAAAACAGGGGCAAAAATAAAACTTTAAAAAGTGGTCTGATGCATGATGATATACGCGAGGGTAGTTTTGTCAAATTACTAAAAATTTTATGTAACAGCTGCAGTACAATTACTTTTCGGCAATCATGTTGCTCAGCTTTCAGGACATTACTAAAATACTTTAGTTATGCCAAGTAGGCATGTTGACCTCCCGTGTGCTATTCCCATTTATAAAATAGTAAGTAAGTAGATAACATTTGCAGTACAATTACTTTTCGACCAATCATGTTGCTCAGCTTTCAGGACATTACTAAAAAAAATACCCTCAGTTATGCCAAACGCGCATGTTGACCCCTGTGTGCTATTCCCCTTTATAAGATAGTAGATAGATATGTGCGCGCGCGTCCCATTATCTTTCTTTTTTCCTTCAATATAATCTTTATTTTTCAATTGGTGCGACTTAATTTGATTTATACGGAGTTTAAGTAAGAAATAAATGAATACCATTAAATTTTGTGGTTTTATATGTATAATAACTTTTATGTGACTATATGACTTTTATAATTTGTAAGCTTAAAGATATTATAACAATTGTGGAACTATAAAAGTTTCATTAATAGTACAATATGAGCTTTAAAATTAAAACGTCTTTAATATAAGTGTTTACCCTAAAAAAATGGATACCAATTATATTTGTTTGTAATTTTAAGGATACATGGATTAATTTGGTACAAACAAATAAGTTGCGTTAGATTAAACGGATAAAGGAGGTACTATAACGAACCGGTCGGTCGTCTTGAGGGTTAGCGCCCCGATCCCCTAATAACTGCTTCTCCATGTCTATTTATGTTATTGAAACTTGTCGGAGTATTGAGTGGTAAAATTCGGAGTGATTTTGGACACAAAGTCCTTAAATGTGGATTTTAGCCTTTGAAATCAGGCCGTAGCTAGAGCTGTGTGAAGGCGGATCCGGAATAGAATTATGTCGACTCCGTTAGCTCCGTTGGGTGATTTCGAGGTTAGGAGCGTGTCAGAATGTGTTTTCGAGGTCGGTTGTAGATTTAGGCTTGAATTGGCGAAAGTTAGAATTTCGGCGATTTCGGCCGATAGGTAAAATTTTGATATCGGACTCGGAATGGAATTCTGAAAGCGGCAGCAGGTCCGTAATGCCATTTGTGACCTGTGTGCAAAATTTGAGGTCATTCGGATGTGTTTTGACGTGTTTCGGCATCAGATGTCAATTCTAGAAATTTCATAAGTTCTTAGGCTTGAATCTATGCATAATTGATGATTTTGATGTTATGAGATGTGTTTTTAAGGCTTGACCAATTTTGAACAAGGTATTAGGGTGGTTGAGGTCCCGGGGGACTCGGGGTTGTTTCGGATGCCTAACAGGTGAATTTGGAACTTTAAGAGCAGCTGAACCATTTCTGGTTCTGGTGTCTCGCACCTGCGATGGTTTTTCCGCAGGTTCGGACACGCAGGTGCGAAGGGTGTGCACGCAGGTGCGGACATAGTTCAGGCTGGCCAGACTCGCAGGCGTGGAAGAATATCCGCATGTGCGGAGCCGCACCTGCGACCCAGCCGTCGTAGGTGCGACCCCAGGCCTTTTAATGAGTTTTCGCACCTGCGATTGTGTTTCCGTAGGTGCGGCACCATATGTGCGATCCCAATGTCGCAGGTGCGAAATCCCTGGGCTGGTTATACCAAAATTCGAGGGTTTGAAATTCATAACTCCAAAATCGATTGAGAGCTCGGGATTTGGTGATTTTCAGTGGAATTTGAAGAGGAGAATCATAAGTAACATTTTTTAACCTTAATCCATTTGTATATCAATAATCTCTATCAATTTCCTCAATCTATTCAATGAAATTGGATGAAAAACCATGAAATTGGCATAAAACATCCCCAAGTAGAAATCTGAGGATTTAGGGAGATTTAGACGTCGGATTTTGTTGATTCTTGTTCGAGTGAGTTCACGAGCAAATGGGTGATCGGGAAATATAATTTTTACCCGATTCCGAGACGTGGTCCCGAGGGACTTTTTGGGCGAATTTCTAAATTTCGCGTATTAGCTCTGAACTTATTAGTTATTATGTTTCCTTGAAATGATATTTACACTATGCAATCAAATTGACTAGATTTGGGCCACCCGGAGTTGGATACTCGTGGCAAGAGCGTGGTATTGAGTTGATTAGCGCAGTCAAGGTAAGTGGCTTGCCTAACTCTGTGTTAGGGACTTCCCCTTAGGCATTTTTATACTGATTTTGTTACGTGGACGCCGTGTACGTGAGGTGACGAGTGCGTACACGAGTCATTGTTGCTAAAATTCCATTTTTCCTTCCATGGGATCAGTCATTTTCATTCCTATATTACTGTTTGCTGTCTTAGCTGAGTAGTTAGCTTAAGAATAAGCATGCCTACCTATCCTTACTTGATTTCCTCTTATTTTCTACTAGTTACACCAAGCTTAGGTAGTTTTACTATATTCTTGCCTGTTGTTTTTCATGAACTGTTTAATTAAGCCACATCCGACATACTTTTGCATTGCATATGTAAATTTGGAATACGAACCGAGATCCGGGAGCTTTCCCCCTGTACTGTATTGCATATTTAAATTGGGACTACGGACCGAGATCCGGGAGATTTCCCCCTATACTGCAATGCATATTTAAATTGGGACTACGGACGGAGATCCGGGAGCCTTCCCCCTGTACTGCATAGCATATTTAAACTGGGACTACGGACTGAGATCCGGGAACTTTCCCCTTGTACTGCATTGCATATTTACTGTTGAGATATATTCTGTGCTGAACTGAGGGCTCTCTTTCTGTTATTAATTCTTCCAGTTTCCATTAATCCTGTTTATCATTGCTTATCTATATTTCACTATTTTAAATTTATAATTGACTTGTTTTAAAACTCAGTAGAGCCTCAACCTGACCTCGTCACTACTTGACTAGGGTTAGGCTTGGCACTTATGGAGTACCGAATGTGGAGTACTCACGCCCTTTCCTGCACATGTTTTCCCCATGTGCAGATCCAGGTACCAGTGCACAGTTCAGTGGCTAGGCGCATCTTAGCAGCTGCTTAGGAGACCGCGAGGTAATTCTTCTGCGCCCGTAGGATCTCATGAGTCCCCTTCCTACTCTAGTAAAGATATAGGAGATATATAGATACATTTTCCTTATTCCTTTGTATAGAGCTACGATAGTTCAGAGTTTGTGACTTTGTGGTATTCCGGGCTTTGGGAAAGTAAAAGCTGTAAATGCCGAGCGGCTAAATTTTATAGTATTGCTTCTTCTTTACTGTTTCTATTATGATTTGTCTTATTTTCCACAAATTTTAGGCTTACCTAGTCGTAAAGACTAGGTGTCGTCACGAGACCGTTCAGAGGATAATTCGGGTCGTGACAAGTTGGTATCTGAGCGTCTAGATTCATAGGAGTCACAAGTCACAAGCCGATTTATTAGAGTCTCGCGGATCGGTGCAGAGACGTCCGTATCTATCTTCGAGAGGCTATGTAACTGTTAAGAACAATCAGATTCTTTGGAATTCCTTTTCGTGCTAGTTTCTGTCATCAAATTCTTAAACTCTATTCTATTCTTGCTTACAGATGGTTCGTACCCGTACCGGACGTACTGATGACCAGGCACCCGAGCCCCCAGGCAGAGTCACCAGAGGGGGTCGGGGCAGAGGACGAGCACGCGGTGCAGCCCGAGCACCGGCTAGATCAGAGGCAGAGGAGCCTCCAACAACCACAGTTGGAGGGGCACAGGAGGTCCCTACTATTACTCCAGCCCTCCAGGAGACATTGGCTCAGTTTTTGAGTGCCTTCAGTACTCTGTCTCAGGCGGGACTACTGCCGATATCTCCAGTTACATGCCAGGCCGGGGGAGGGACACGGACTCCCGCAGCCCGTACTCCTGAGCAGAGGGTTCATATTGGGCAGGTTCCAGAGTATTGTGATGACCCAAAAGGTAATCCCGTATATTTCTAGCTAACTCTATGTTCCGAGGTCGTGAAAACCTCCTTCTATCTCACCTCAATTTGCGTGTGCATCCCGGGCATGTAGCCGGGAAGACTTTATGTGAAAAACTGATAAAATGATAATTTTTGTGTTTGAAATTTGAATAAAGTTGACTTCGGTCAACGTTTTTGGTAAACGGACCCGGAACTGGATCCAGACCCATGATTTGATGGTCCCGGAGGGTCCGTAGGAAAATATGGGACTTGGGTGTATGCCCGGAATCGAATTCCGAGGTCCCAAGTCCGAGAAAGGAATTTTTAAAGAAAATTGTTTTCTGAAAAATATAAAGGTTTTTGAAAATAAAATTTGAGGTGAAACCTGTGGTATCGGGCCCGTATCTTGGTTCCGGAGCTCGGAACAGGTTTAATATGTTTTATCTGTGTTATCTGTGAAATTTGGAAATAAATGGACTTTGTTTGGCGTGATTCAGATCAAAAATGGAAAAATTGAAGTTTAAAGAAGTTTTAACAAACATTGATTTTGGGGTTTAATTCGTTGTTTTTGATGTTATTTTTGTAGTATAGTTACTCGAACAAGTCCGTAGGAAGATTTTTAGGTTGTGTGCATATTTAGTTTTGAGCCCCGAGGGGTCGGGTGAGATTTGGATAGGCGTCTGGGTGATTGTTAGGCTAAAAATCTGGCGTTTGAAGTGTTGTTGCTGGTGTCCAGGAGTTTTCCCTATGCGAACACACTCAAGGGAGTGCGAACGCATAGGGTTATAGAGGTTTGAGGGCCAGGTTAGTTCTAGGCTTGTGCGAACGCACCCAGGGGAATGCGATCGCGGAGGGTAGTCTATTTGCAGCTATGCGAACGCACCATTTAGGTCGCGAACGCACAACTTAAGAAGGGGGAACCTGGGGGCTGGGTAAATTACCCTGTGCGAATGCGGCTCCACAACCGCGAACGCATAGGTCTATGTAACCAAGCCTCCGCCGAACGCGGCCTGGGGCCCGCGAACGCGGAGAAGAAATTCGTCCAGCTATTTTAAATGTCCAAAAACAGAATGTATACGGGATTTTTCACCATTTTCGTAAAACTCTTCTCCTCCAAAGCTCTTAGGCGATTTTTGAGGCACTTCTTCACCATAACCTCTTAGGTAAGTAATCCTTGACGTGTTTTCTTCCATTTTTATTAACACCCATTAGATCCTAGGCCTAAAAACATGAAATCAAAGGTAGAAATTGGGAATTTTGGGTAGAGTTAGGGCATTTTGAATATTTTGAAATTTGACCTTGTTTTGGAGTCGGATTTCAAAACAAATTATACATTCGGTCTCGTGGGTGAATGGGTGATCGGGTTTTGGTCTGAACCTCATTTTTTTTACCAAATGGGCCCGGGGTTGATTTTTGGAATTTTAGGAAGAATGTTGNGTCGGGTTCGAAAGGAAAAGTGGAGCTAGAGGCTTGATTTGGATTCTTGGAGTCGAGGTAAGTATCTTTCCTAACCTTGTGTGGGGGAGTTACCCCTTAGGATTGAGTCTTCCTTGTTGATTGTAGTCCGAGTATGCGAGGTGACAAGTGTGTACTCGTACTTATTTGCAATTATATTGGCCTTTTAGGATTCGTAGGTTCTTCTGTTACCTGTTTATGCGTTGTAATTGATACATGAATCCTTGGTTGTTAATTTCATCATTTCCTGCTTAGATTCAAATTAATTGCTTTTGGATTCCTTCATTGGGTATTTGATCTTAATTGACTTAACTGAATCTTTTACCACTCCTATCTCCATTCCATATTTGCTCCCTAAAACTACCAAATTGACTATGTTAGTGCTATCTAGCTGTATAGTTGTTTAGCTGTAGTTTGAACATCCGTTCGTTGGTATCAAGCATGCCCGTGAGTCTTACATTGTGATTTATATGATTTTTCCCTTGTGTGGTACTTGAGTTTAGTTGATAAATATTTATGTGGTTGATGTTTCCTTGATGTTGCATATTACTGGGTCGATGCTTAAGCTGAGTTTTATTCCGTAAAGTTAACTGTTTAGGCGAGATTGGTTATAGCTGTTTCCCTTGCCGGAATCGTGTGGTTTCTCTTATTATTCCGTGGTTGAATATGTTGTTTGCACTTTTGACTCCCTTGCCGGGGTGTTATGGTTTCTATTACTGTTTAATCTGTTAATGATATTGTTTATATTGTTGACTCCCTTGTCGGGATGTTGTGATTTATGGTTCATATTGTTGATGTTCCTTGTCAAGTTGTTGTTCTTGATATTGTTTGGGTGACGAAGAGTGTAAAGCATGAAGGGTGATGCCGTGTATTTATTTGTTGCATTGTGAGGATGAGAGTAAAGCACGAAGGGTGATGCCGTGCACTTGTTTTGGTGAGGATGAGAGTAAAGCACGAAGGGTGATGCCGTGCACTTGTTTTGGTGAGGATGAGAGTAAAGCACGAAGGGTTATGTCATGCACTTGTTTTGGTGAGGATGAGAGTAAAAGAACGAAGGGTGATGCCATGCACTTGTCTTTTCATTCTAATCCGTCGTTCTAAATTTGGATATTCCTACAGATCTCTTACTGCATTTATTGGCAAGACTTGATATTCCTCGTGTAGGGCATGGCAATTTCTGAGTTACGGACTGAGTTCTGGTGGATAAATCTTGAGGAGATTTTGATCAGGGGATTCTATTGAAAAGTATTATTGAAAAAGCAATGGTTTTGAAATGATTAAACTTGAATGACTTTTACATCGAAGGTATATTTGAAAAGCACTAGTTTTGCCTAAAATGATATTTGGAGTCATTTATTGGGAAAGCATCTTTGGGAAGTTTCGTATTTTGAAAGAAACTATGTTTTACGTAATTCTCTCTATTAAATATACTTATATCTACTTTCGCAGAAAGTATGTTTTCAAAGGAAACTCTCCCATACTAAAATGATTTTATTTGCAAAAGTTTTTCATATGAATTGCTCTTTAAAGATTTCTACCAGTTATGGATTTTAATGTCTAAGGCACGATGTGAACAAACTGACGTGGAGTTGAGTTATTGGTGTTCCCTGTTGTGTTGTGTTTCCTTTCGATTCGGCTTGTTTTGCTTTCTATCTTTCTGCATACTTTTGTGTTGTTTCGTGATTGATTTATGCAATTTCCTCCCACTTTATATTTTCATTGTTGTGAATTATTCCGTGAAGTCTTAGATAGACGTAACGTTCTGTCATTTCTATATTCATGTTATTTATTTTGTAGACTAGTGGGGTGTTGACTAGTCCTCGTCACTGCTCCACCGAGGTTAGTCTTGATACTTACTGGGCACCGTTGTGGTGTGCTCATTCTACACTTCTGCACATTTTTGTGTGCAGATCCAGGTTCATATTGTAGTAGTTGTGTGGATGATTTCCGAGGAGACTCAAGGTAACCTGTTGCTGCGTTCGCAGGCGTCAGAGTCACCTTCTTTGTATTTATTATTCATACACTATTATATCTATTTCCAAACAGTTATACTTAGAAGTTATTGAAGATTCGTAGAGCTTATGACTTGTACTACCGGTTTTGGAAAGTTTGTACATTCTGTTGAGATTCTATATCAAGACTGCTAGTTTTCCTTTATTTATTGTTGATATTCAGTAACTGCTAGGCTTACCTAGTTCCTAAGACTAAGTGCCATCACAATACCCAACGGAGGGAAATTGGGTCGTGACAAGTTGGTATCAGAGCTCTAGGTTCATAGGTGCTACGAGTCATAAGTGAGTTTAGTAGAGTGTTGCGGATCGGTATAGAGACGTATATACTTATCTTCGAGAGGCTACGGAACTATTAGGATAATTCCACTCCCTTCATTCCTATCATGCGAGTTTATTGATCTTGTAGTTTGAAATTATCGTTCCATTCTCTCACCGATGGTGAGGACACAAACGGCGGTTCCTGATGGTGTTACCCCAAAGTACATGTCGCAAGGGTCAGAGGCAGAGATCGACGAGGAGCACGTGCCGCAGTTGAGATGCCTACCAGATCAGCCGTTGAGGAGTCGCCAGTAGTTCTAGTTGGGGGACAGGTACTGGGGGTGCCTGTTGCTACCCCGAACTTCAGGAGACATGAGCGTAATTTTGAGTACAATTGGTACATCAATTTAGGCAGGGTTGATTCTAGTGCACCAGTTGCTTCACAGATCAGGGAAGGAGTTCAAACTCCCACCGTCTACACTCTAGAGTAGCGAGATCATGTTGGTCAGGTACCCGTTGTCATGACAACACGACATCTGGTTTCAGTTCAACCATGGTTAGGGTAGCAGGATTGGAGGAGGAATACATTGGAATTGAGAGGTACTGGAAGTACCACCCTTCTATCTTTCAGTGGATTGGCGGCAGATAATGCCCAGTGTTTTCTGGAGGAGTGTCACTATATTCTTCGTACTTTGGGTAATGTGGAGACGAGCGGGATTGCTTTGTCACGTCTCAGGTTCAGAGTAGTGGGTGGATCAATGGTGGCGGCATATGAGTTGGGGTGACCTGGCCGAGTTAGCTTCACTAGCATGGATTCAGTCTTTTTGAGATGCTTTGAGAGGCGTTGCACCTCAGTTCCTTCGGGATGTACGGCGCGTGGAGTTTGAGCAGTTGCGTTAGGGCGCTATGTCACTATTGGAGTATGCCGTTAGATTCAGTGAGTTGGCCAACTATACACCTCGTTTGGTTGTTTCAGTTAGGATATGAGTCCGTAGAGTTTTGAGAGATTCAGACATGATATTCGGTTAAGGGTGACTCGAGAGTTAGAGTAGGATGCCTCATTTCAGCAGGTAGTGGGGATCGCTCGCCGGTTAGAGAGCATGGGGGACATGGAGCGAGAGGTCAGGAGAGATCAGGGAGAGAGTTCAGGGAGTCAATGAGGCCTCGTAGATCGGGGGAATCTAGTGGTCCGTAGTATGGAGGCAAGGTACAACACGGTAGAAGTTGTGTAGTCAACCAATTCAGTTTGCATTACCAGCTTCGCATGGGATTTCAGGTACTCATGGGTCTCAGGGGGTTCGTATTGTGTGTTGTTCCACAGCCTTGACGGCAAGGAGATTGTTTTCAGTGTGGATATGTTAGCCACAGGGTGAGAGATTGTCCCAGGATTCAGGTAGGTGTAGGGTAGCAGGGTATTCAGGTGAGTAGAGGGCGCCTAAGAAGGGGAGGCTCGACCCGTGGATGTGTTGCATATAGTAGGCCGAAGGACGATGTGCCAGATATTATCACACATGTATGTTTTGATGTGTTACAGGGGGGCACCGATTGTATTTCATTGTAGATATGCTGGTCGGGACGAGTTCCCTTATTTGTTGTTTCATTTGTGAGTGAGTTCCATGTTGTGCACTCCATTTTGTGTTTACTCCTGTTGGGAGATTCTATGAGTAGTAGCCCGTGTCTATCATTGTTTTATTCATTCTTGATAATAGTGACTCTGGCAGTAAGTCCTTTTTGTTCTTCGTGGTAAGCTTTATGTGATTTTCCTGAGTATTTTATTTATGAGTTGTGATTTGATACCCCATCGAGATGTGAGATCAGCTAGCGTTATGATTTTATCAGCTGGGATGAATTAGTGGAGGAATTTCAATTGGTATGATATATTTTCGGTATGTGATTCAGAGTTGAGGACGTGGTCCTCGTGATATTTGTGATTCGATATGTTTGGACCGGGCTGAGTACTGCAGTGGGAATTTTATCAGGGTGGTATCTTTGTGATTTATTCATATGATTTGCTTCTTCCTTGTTATATTTCTTTTGGTAAGTTGGTATTGATAGAGCGTTGTGCCTATGGGCTTGTTTGATAGTTCCTTTATATGTTTCTATTTTCATATTCAGTCATTTCGTTATCTGTTTCTTTAGTTTAGTTTGCGGGTTGTGTGCCCGGTGGTGTCAGTTGTGGCTGGTGACTCGGATGTTTAATAATGAAGTCTTCGTGTTCATTGCATCATTATCAGTGTTATGGGGTTTGGAAAACATAGTTCTTTCAGATGTGGGGCTAATTGCCAATGTCGAGTTGGTTTCGGGCAGTTATTGTGATCAAAAGTGTTATATGATCCTATGTGTGATGTACTATGTTGTGTGGTCGTGCCTTGTGGGTGTAGTCATGAGTTGATGCAGCTGATTGAGGCTAATGCCGGATATAGATTTAGAACCGGGTCTTTTGTAAATAAGTAGAGGCTGAGAAGTAGAGGTATGAGGCTTATCGGTGGTGATGTGAAGACTATATCGCGGTTGTAATTGTATCATCAGGCTTACGAGGGTATGCGTGACGTGGGATCACCCGCGGGTATGTGTTAGAAGTGTACAATCAGTGATTGGATGAGTTCAAGGTGAGTCCTGGCACGTTCGAGGACGAACATTTGTTTAAGAGGGGGAGGATGTGATGACCCAAAAGGTCATCCCGTATATTCCTAGCTAATTCTATGTTCCGAGGTCGTAAAAACCTCCTTCTATCTCACCTCGATTTGCGTGTGCATCCCGGTCGTGTAGACGGGAAGCCTTTATGTGATAAACTGATAAATGGACCCGGAACCGTGATTTGATAGTCCCGGAGGATCCGTAGGAAAATATGGGACTTGGACGTATGGCCGGAATCGAATTCCGAGGTCCCAAGAACGAGAAAGGAATTTTTAAAGAAAATTATTTTCTGAAAAATATAAAGGTTTTTGAAAATAAAAGTTGAGGTGAAACCTATGGTATCGGGCCCGTATCTTGGTTTCGAAGCCCGGAACATATTCAATATGTTTTATATGTGTTATCTGTGAAATTTGGAAATAAACAGACTTCATTTGGCGTGATTCGGATCAAAAATGGAAAAATTGAAGTTTAAAGAAGTTTTAAGAAATTTCATTGATTTTGGGGTTTAATTCATTGTTTTTATGTTATTTCGGTGGTATAATTACTCGAACAAGTCTGTAGGATGATTTTTAGGTTGTGTGCATATTTGGTTTTGAGCCCCGAGGGCTTAGGTGAGATTTGGATAGGCGTCTGGGTGATTGTTAGGCTAAATATCTGGTGTTTGAAGTGCTGTTGCTGGTGTCCAGGGGTTTTCCCTATGCGAACGCACTCAAGGGAGTGCAAACACACAGGGTTATAGAGGTATGGGGGCCAGGTTAGTTCTAGTCTTGTGCGAACGCACCCAGGAGAATGCGATCGCGGAGGGTAGTGTATTTGCAGCTATGCGAACACACCATTTAGGTCGCGACCGCATATCTTAAGAAGGGGGAACCTGGGGGGCTGGGTAAATTACCCTGTGCGAATGCGGCCACACAACCGCGAACGCATAGGTCTGTGTAACCAAGCCTCCGGGAACGCGGCCTAGGGCCCGCGAACACGGAGAAGAAATCCGTCCAGCTATTTTAAATTTCCAAAAACAGAATGTATACGGGATTTTCCACCATTTTCATAAAACTCTTCTCCTCCAAAGCTCTTAGGCGATTTTTGAGGCACTTCTTCACCATAACCTCTTAGGTAAGTAATCCTTGACGTGTTTTCTTCCATTTTTATCAACACCCATTAGATTCTAGGCCTAAAAACATGAAATCAAAAGTAGAAATTGGGAATTTTGGGTAGATTTAGGGCTTTTTGAATATTTTGAAGTTTGACCTTGTTTTGGGGTCAGATTTCAAAACAAAATATTCATTCGGTCTCGTGGGTGAATGGCTGATCGGGTTTTGGTCTGAACCTCGTTTTTTTTACCAAATGGGCCCGGGGTTGATTTTTGGAATTTTAGGAAGAGTGTTGGGAATTCTATAATTAAGCATTGGAATTGAATTGTTTAGAATTTATTGATGTTATTGGGTCAATTATGTCTAGATACGATTGATTTGGAGTCGGGTTCGAAAGGAAAAGCGGTGCTAGAGGCTTGATTTGGATTCTTGGGGTCGAGGTAAGTATCTTGCCTAACCTTGTGTGGGGGAACTACCCCTTAGGATTGAGTCTTACTTGTTGATTGTAGTCCGAGTATGCGAGGTGATGAGTGTGTACTCGTACTTATTTGCAATTATATTGGCCTTTTAGGATTCGTAGGTTCTTTTGTTACCTGTTGCGTCATAATTGATACATTTGAATCCTTGGTTGTTAATCCTTTCCTGCTTAGTCTCGAATTAATTGCTTTTGGATTCCTTCGTTGGTTATTTGATCTTAATTGAATTAACTGAATCTTTTACCGCTCCTATCTCCATGCCATATTTTCTCCCTAAAACTGCCAAATTGACTATGTTAGTGTTATCTAGCTGTATAGTTGTTTAACTGTAGTTAGAACATCCATTCGTTAGTATCAAGCATGCCCGTGAGTCTTAAATTGTGATTTATATGATTTTTCTCTTGTGTGGTACTTGAGTGTAGTTGATAAATATTTATGTGGTTGATGTTTCCTTGATGTTACCTATTACTGGGCCGGTGCTTAAGCTGAGTTTTATTCCGTAAAGTTAACTGTTTAGGTGAGATTGGTTATAGTTGTTTCCCTTGCCGGGATCGTGTGGTTTCTCTTATTATTCCGTGGTTGAAGATGTTGTTTGCCTTGTTGACTCCCTTTCCACTGTTTATGCTGTTAATGATATTATTTGTATTGTTGACTCCTTTGCCGGGATGTTGTGATTTATGGTTCATACTTTTGATATTCCTTGCCAAGTTGTTGTTCTTGATATTGTTTGGGTGAGGAAGAGTGTAAAGCACGATGGGTGATTCCGTGCCATGTTTATTTCATTTAAGCACGAAGGATAATGCCCTGCCGTTTTTATTTATTTATTATGGGGACGAGAGTAAAAGCACGAAGGGTGATGCTGTGCACTTGTTTTGGTGAGGATGAGAGTAACGCACGAAGGGTGATGCTGTGCACTTGTTTTGGTGAGGTTGAGAGTAAAGCACGAAGGATGATGTCGTGCACTTGTTTTGGTGAGGATGAGAGTAAAAGCACGTAGGGTGATGCCGTGCACTTGTCTTTGCATTCTAATCCGTTGTTCTAAATTTGGATATTCCTACAGATCTCTTACTGCATTTATTGGCAAGACTTGATATTCCTCGTGTAGGGCATGGCAATTTCTGAGTTACAGACTGAGTTCCGGTGGATAAATCTTTAGGATATTTTGATTAGGGGATTTTATTGAAAAGTATTATTGAAAAAGCAATGATTTTGAAATGATTAAACTTGAATGACTTTTACATCGAAGGTATATTTGAAAAGTACTAGTTTTGCCTAAAATGATACTTGGGAGTCATTTATTGGGAAAGCATCTTTGGGAAGTTTCGTATTTTGAAAGAAACTATGTTTTACGTAATTCTCTCTATTAAATATACTTATATCTACTTTCGGAGAAAGTATGTTTTCAAAGGAAACTCTCCCATACTAAAATGATTTTATTTGCAAAAGTTTTTCATATGACCTGCTATTTAAATATTTTTACCAGTTATGGATTTTAATGGCTAAGGCCCGATGTGAACAAACCAACGTGGAGTTGAGTTATTGGTGTTACCTATTGTGTTGTGTTTCCTTTCGATTTGGCTTGTTTTGCTGTCCATCTTTCTGCGTACTTTTGTGCTGTTTCGTGATTGATTTCTGTAATTTCCTCCCACTTTATATTGTCATTGTTGTGAATTATTCCGTGAAGTCTTAGATAGATGTAACGTTCTGTCATTTCTATATTCATGTTATTTATTTTGTAGACTAGTGGGGTCTTGACTAGTCCTCGTCACTACTCCACCGAGGTTAGTCTTGATACTTACTGGGCACCGCTGTGGTGTGCTCATACTACACTTCTGCACATTTTTGTGTGCAGATCCAGGTTCATATTGTAGTAGCTGTGTGGATGATTGCCGAGGAGACTCAAGGTAACCTGTTGCTGCGTTCGCAGGCATCAGCGTCACCTTATTTGTATTTATTATTCATACACTATTGTATCTATTTCCATTCAGTTGTACTTAGAAGTTGTAGAAGATTCGTAGAGCTTATGACCTATACTACCAGTTTTGAGAATGTTCGTACATTCTGTTGAGATTCTATATCAAGACTGCTAAATTTCCTTTATTTATTGTTGAATTCAGTAACTGCTAGACTTACCTAGATCCTAAGACTAGGTGGTATCATGATACCCAACGGAGGGAAATTGGGTCGTGACAAGTATATTCATATGCCCCCAGCAGCTCCAGCTCAGCATGAGACTAGGATAGTTGTTCCTGAGGCAGAACATCTCCAACTTTAGAGGTACAAGAAGTACCACCCACCTGAGTTCAACAAACTAGCTTCAGATGACGCCCTGGGTTTTCTCGAGAGGGTGTTGATCACGCTCAACTATGTCTTATAGAAAGACTAAACGGGCGCTGCAAATATAATCCGGGGTATTACGCCCAGAGTCGATCCCACAAGGAATTTACGTATCAATTAAGTCTTTAAAGTACTAAAATTTTATTTAATCAATTTTCTCAAGACCTTTTGAATATCAAGTTTGATGTTTACTAAATCTAATAACAAAATAATAAACTAGCAATTAACTAACAATATAGTGTAAACAATGATAATAAAGGTCTAAGGTTATGGTTTCCCCCATTGGTGAATTCTTTCTCGGATATTTCTTATAGTTTAATTAATCGTCTCTATCAATCATGAACACTCTATCTACCATAAATCTCTCTCAAGTAATTATGATAATTTACTAGACGCACTCTCTCAAGTTACGCTAGCTAGATTGCATTACAGTTCACTTTAGATTGCACCCGAGGTATCGTTATCTCTAATCCAACCTCTAAACCCTCGGTTATGACTTTCGTCTATACTC